>JASCZW010004419.1:0-35588 GCA_034211315.2 Aedes japonicus
GGGTGGCGTCCATTTTCGATTTCCATCTGACGCGGAACGCACTTCGTCGGAGATTTTCTATCGTTTTTAAAACAATTGTAGTTAAGATACTGTATAGCTTTAATTATTTCTCGAGTACTTTTTCAAACAGACGTATCTGATTTTGTAAACAAAGAGGGGAAGTAAAATTCAAACGTTAAATTCTTGAACCCCTTAGCACTTTTATGCAAACTAGGGCCACCAACACAAGGAATAACATATCCCAAACATGATTATGATGTTACTTTCCATGGGGGGTGCTAAGAGTTTTGATAAATTTACGTTTGAATCTTACTTCCCCTCGTTTACAAAATCAGAGCTGCATCTGTTTGAAAAGCACTCGAGATTTTATTTTTACTTATTTATTTTTGTATTTTGACTCCACTTAAGAGGTTATGTAATCGTTTCTTATTGTAATTTTTTTTTCTATTCATCATTCATTCTATAACATCATTAGGACCTAAACTTGGTATGTGATGTCTGCTTCAAATAAACAAATAAATCAGAAAGATGATGTTTTCAATTTAAAGGAATTGTATTCAACTTCCGATAAATTAGCAGACAAAGTGTTTGTTTACAACAGCAGATTCGCCCTAATCAAATGTTGGCGCTGAAATAATGCAGTCTTTGGTAGGGTTGCCTTGATTTCGAGATTATACGAACTAGAGTTCTTCTGAAATTTAAATGTTCAAAGCACGTTGACACCATTCTAATGATATGTTTAATATTATCCATTTTATAGGTACGGCAATCGTCAACCATCGTCCGGCGGATTCCGCGGAGGTAGCCAAGGAGAGGCCGTCCCATGAACGGCGGTGGTGGTTTCCGCGGTGGCGATCGCCCATCAGGAGGATCCCAGTGGCGTGAATGGGCGGAGGTGGTGGTGGTTTCGGCGCAAATCGTGGCTCGTTCGATCGGCAGGCCAACAATGGCGCCTCGCTGCGTACACTGAAGTGGACCAACGAAGAGCTGACACCGTTCGAGAAGGATTTTTACAAACCGTCAGATTTCATCACGAACCTCTCGGAGACAGAGGTGAAGGGATTTTTAGCCAAACTGGAGATCACACTGCAAGGGCAGAAACATTCCCCGTCCCAGTATGGAGTTGTGAGCAAGGTGGTCTACCTGACTACATCTTGGAGGAAGCAAACAAACAAGGCTTTGCCAAACCAACGGCCATCCAAGCGCAGGGTATGCCAATTGCCCTCAGTGGTCGCGATATGGTAGGAATCGCTCAAACAGGTTCGGGAAAACGTTGGGCATATATTGCACCAGCTTTGGTACACATTACACACCAGGATCAGCTTCGTCGTGGAGAAGGTCCGATTGCATTAGTATTAGCACCAACTCGTGAGCTGGCTCAGCAAATCCAACAAGTTGCAACGGATTTTGGACAAAGGATCAACGCCAACAACACTTGCGTATCTCGGTGGAGCTCCTAAGGGGCCACAGATCCGTGATTTGGAACGTGGTGCGGAAATTGTAATAGCCACACCAGGTCGATTGACTGACTTCCTTGAGCGCGGTATCACTAACTTACGTCGGCACTTATTTGGTGCTCGACGAGGCTGACCGTATGCTTGATATGGGCTTTGAGCCTCAGATTCGCAAGATTATGGGACAGATTCGTCCTGATCGTCAAGTGCTGATGCGGTCCGCCACATGGCCCATGGCGAAGTTAGAAATTTGGCAGAAGAGTTTTTGAACGATTACGTTCAGATCAACATTGGATCGCTAAATCTTTCGGCAAATCACAATATTCTGCAGATTGTGGACGTTTGCGAAGATTATGAAAAAGGATCAGAAGCTAATGAAGCTACTGACAGAAATCTCTGCGGAGAGTGAGACTAAGCACGATTATCTTCGTCGAAACCAAACGGCGGGTGGACGAAATCACCCGCATTATCAACCGCAATGGTTGGAGAGCTGTTTCGATTCACGGCGATAAATCACAGCAGGAACGTGACTACGTTCTGAATGCATTCCGAAATGGCCGCCAGGGTATCTTGGTGGCTACCGATGTCGCCGCTCGTGGACTTGGTAAGTTTTCTGGTCCCATGGGTAGTTAGTCGTTCTAGCGACCCAAGGGTGGCCATCGGATGAATAGACGGGTGGATTCCTACTTAGCTGACTAGAAATCTTGTCAGCTAAGAATGGATCCATACACCTGGACTTTCATCGCTGGTTAACTCTTACCAGTAGATGTGACCCAATAATACACAATCAACCGATTTCTGGGATATTTATTCGCCTACAAAGTTTTGTCAGTCAATTGTTCTCACTGGCCGAGATCGTCCGTATATGAGATAAGCAATTCGAGGAGAAACAGATTCTGTACACCTGTGACGAAATCCTTCTGTATTTGTTCGTGTAGAGTAACCATTCCGTACCGATCGAGAAAGAGATGAATTTATGTATTTCCTGTATTCACGACCACGCTTTCGTTTCATTGCAGTATCTGGGTGGAACGCACATGAGGGAAGTGCGTTGTGATTTGTAACCATTGCTTATATCTTTCTTTTCAGGATAGTGTAAAACTGGACATCAAAGGACGCAGCTGAACACGGGAATAATCGGTTTTATTGACTTTCGATATTTCTATTAATAGTGAATACCAGGAAAGATATAAACAGAGAAACATTTCTATTCTTGTGACCATTAGCGGGTATGCTGATGGTGAATGAATTCTGGAAAGCTTGATTTTATTATCACACCGTAAGCTTTTTCACGTAAACAACAACATGGAGGCAGTTGGTTTTGCAGGGATGTATTTGAGTTATCTGTCGAAGCAATAGCTATTCAGTTGTCGACAATCTCACCAGTCGCGCGAAGAATTTTCACTGCCTCAAACTCAGTCAAGCTTCAAACCAAGTTCTTGAGCGGTGGCGTCGTGAAGCTTCTCAATCTCTCAGCTCTAGCTCCCTTGCTGAGGACGCGTCACCCAATAATGATCTTGTATTGATTTGGAGGACAAGGCAGATTCAACACAACCCTGATCTGACCCTTGAAATGAGTGAATACTTCTCGCGTTCCCAGGGATTGTGCGAAATAGGCTATTGCTAATAAATTATGTTTCATTCACTCTCAACCCCAAATCAAAGGCATTATTGAATTATCATCCAGATAAAAGCAGGTCCTTTCCTTAGAGTAAATCTTCTACCTGTCATTTGATAACGATTCGATTTAATCCCAGGAGCGCACTGCCAAAATAAATCAGGTAACTAAATGCGTTGAATTTGCCTCTAACTCAGCTTAGAATAATTCATGACCTTTCATCTTTCGGTTAATTGTTGCCCCTCCCTCGGAATTCATGCTTTCTAACGGCTTTACTAAAATTCCATGGCTTTGCAGTGCTTTGGGACCCTTTAATAGGTTTCGAGTGCCAAAAATCCCGAAAATAGTGCCTTAACTAGCGTAGAGTCAACCGAAGTGAGTGAAATGTAAAAGTAAATGCCAAAATTAAGTTACTCCGACCACAAATGATCTCCCGGCCACACTTATTTGACTGAACAAAAGCTCGTATAAGAATGTACTCTTAAAACAGACAGTGAATTTGATTATTAGAGTAATTAAGTAATAGTTGTGGAATATGTGACAATAATCAAAGGCACGTAGAGATACACTTTGATGAAGAAGACGTTTCACCTGTAGTAAGCATAGTGTGATGGGTTTATCAAAATTTTGAACGCGTGGCGAACACAGATCTGAATTAGTCGGTAACACCCTTAATGTCATCACATATGGACTTGCGGATGGAAAATGAATTCCTCATCAAGAGAATCACTAAAGTAGTGAAATCTGTTTTAAAGAACGTTTGAATATTATCCCATTTGTGATGTGAAATCATTCTTTCTTGTAAGCTTCCATTAATGCCTACTGGAAGTTTCACTTAGCCGATGTTAAAATTCAATCATCGTTTTCCGTTTGCGTTGTAATAACACGCTCTTCGTATATGTTACATGCTAATGCCCGTTCCCCGCTCCCGTACAGATGTCGAAGACGTGAAGTTTGTAATTAATTACGACTACCCGTCAAATTCAGAAGATTACGTTCATCGTATTGGTAGAACTGGCCGTTCTAACAATACCGGCACTGCGTACACGCTGTTCACCAATTCCAACGCCAACAAGGCCGGAGACCTCATCAATGTACTGCGAGAAGCCAATCAGGTAAGAATGGTGGTCTTCAATCACATTATCAACCGTCGACCGTTTGCGTAATGTAACTACCTGAGACAATCTTCAATTCAATTCGATTCTCTTCACCCATTATAGGTAATCAACCCGAAACTGGCTGATATGGCCAAACCCGGTATGAACGGACGCGGCGGACGCAACCGGTATGGTAATCGTTTCGGTGGTCAACAAAACCGGCCACCACGTGACGGAGGTTTCGGTGGACAGCGCAACGATGGAGGTCACCGATTTGGCGGCGGTATGCACAACAAGTTCGGAGGAGGACCACGTGGGGATGTTGGTGGTGACAAGTACGGTTCGAAACCTGCTCAGAACGGTGGCTACCAACAGCGTGATCAGAATCGAATTCCAAATGGATCTGGCTCCACCATCCGGAGCTCGTCCGGAGTCAGATTCTCTGCTCCGGCTAATGCACCACCATCATTCCCGTCCGGTGGAACTGGAAATAGCTATAACAAGGGGGGATATACAAGTAGTAATACTACTGGTGGAACCAGTGCTCCAACCAGCAACGGCTACGGATCGTACAAACCTTACACATCCGCTCCACCTTCCCAAAATGCCGCTGTGGGCTCGTCTTTCGGCGGGTATACCAGAGTACACCTGCTCCTTCCTCCGGGTATCAGTTCGAGGTGCCCTACCACAACCCGCACAATCGTTTGCATTCCCCACCTGCGGTCGCGATGAATTAAGACTACAATTTTATCATCCTTTAAAACCTCATTCTTATCTCATTGATTTTTTTTTAACTGACCTCCATCTAACACATAGAAAAATGCGTGATTTATTAGTTTTTACTGTGAAAAAGATACAAAAATTAGAAACGAAGTAACTAGCATTAAGAAGTCTTATTTATTTAATTGATTGTTATTAGCAGGTATTGACATCCAAAAGAATTGAGAATTTCCACTATCAAATAGCGACTAGTTGAATTCTTAACCATTTCTTTATTTCTAATCCTCGATACGATTGATTACATAAATGTGATAATGGTAGCACTTAGTCTACGAAAGATAAAAAAAGAAAACAGAAATTATTTCTGTACCACTTTCCTCGAATGAGAATCATCTTGCAATTTTGTATTTATTATAATTTGTACGGAGGCTGTTCTGCGTTGACGCAGAGATCTACTGTGAATTAAATAGATGTATGATGTGAAACGGGAAGTGATGGTTGATGTGTGAAAAATAGCGAATAAATTGATACAAAGTAAAATAAAAACAAAGTTTTAAAAATCACACAGAATCTAGGCAAAATGTGTGGAGGGCAGCGAAAGGTATTAAGTCGGATGCCCATTGGTCGAAATGGTATTCAAACAACCAATATGATAACTCATCGAGGATCAAAATGTTTCAAAACGCACTGTATTCCACACATTAAATGTACTAGTGTTACAATAGTTTACTAATCCACTTCTTTACAGTAAATAACAGAATTAATTATTACTAACTGAAACATCTGATCCATGTAATTTGTTTTACTGGAACTATCAACAGTGAAATAAAAGGTATAATATTCATGGTACAATAAAAAAAAAATTTATCTTATTAGTTAGCCTAGTCGTTTGAATCCGAAGAACATGCCCGTTAATTTTCCCCATTCTCCTCCGTTTTGCGGGTTCTCTTCTTGATATTCGAGATGTGCTTAAATGTTCAAGTGGAGGTGAAGAAATCAACCCTAAATAACAATTCGACAAAAAAAATTCATTAGGGCCTAACTGTTAAATGTAAACTATGGATTTTTTCCGCGAATTACTCATCATTGAAAACTCGTCGGATCAATCCACCACCGTCATTTCGAAAAGGAAGAGTTCACCTATCCGCTAGAACTTGAGGCTTGTATTGGTAGTTAAGCCATAATGAAAAATCTTTGTCGAAGTTTTGAATCAAATTCAAGGCTTTTTAATTTCAACAATACATTCTTCGGGAAGGCAAATTTGAACGTGTACTTTCCTCGACAGAACGTAAGGCCGAAGCAAAGTTTCGAACTAATCGTCGGTTATTCCAGTAGTGAAACTCTGAGCAAACCCATTCAACCTGGAACCTGTTAGGGCCTGTTCATAAACCACGTAGACTTATTTTTGGTAAACTAAGACCCCTCTCCCCTTCGTAGACTTCTCTTCATACAATTGTTTTGAATTTTGTATGGAGCGTAGACTTTGGATAGACTTTGCGCTTCGAGTCCGGCCCATTACAAGACCATTTCCTCCATTTTGACCGCTTGCTAAGGCAGTACCGCAACACTTGAGCAGTGATTGAGGAGCTGGATGTAATCTGTCATCTGCTCCCGGACCCTCGTGATGGCAATATAGACGAAGCCGGAGGATAAGCTGACGCTCGAATTTGTCCGATGCCGTCTTCTCGACGAGGAGGTAAAACAGAAGGGGTCAGGTGTCGATTTCTTCACCCCAAAACCTGACGTCACAGCTTTTGCCGGAGCGCCGCAGAAAAACAAAAGAAGAAGCTGAAGTGCTTCGGATGCCAGCAAGAGGGCATTAAGTGTCGGATTGGCCGAAGGCCGCGCAGAAAAGGGAAGCACCCAGGAAAGCATCAATCGATGGCGAATCTGGCCGACAGAAACGCAGTATTGATTGTGGCGTTGATTTGCGAGCGGATGGAATAGTCAACCGAACCGCATCGCGTGCAGTGGTTCGTCGACCCAGGCTGCTCTAGTATCTGCTTTGAAACATAATTCCGTTTTTCATTTAAGGCAACGAGCAAATCGACACAAATTTTTGATTAGGGCCTAACTGACAGACGTTAACAATGGATTCTTCCGTAAATTTCTCGTGGCACAAAACCTATTCATGTAAACCTCCAATTCTATCGGATAGGTGAACTCTTCCGTTTCGAAATGATCGTGGTGGATTGATTAGGCGAGTTTTCAATGACGAGAAATTCGCGGAAAAAGCCATTGTTTACGTTTGTCAGTTAGGCCTAATAGATCATTGCACGATGACGTCATCAATGCAGTTTTGACAGTTCAGGGAGCTTGTTTACGTGGACTTAGAATATTTTTGGTCAGATCGGTTAGAGATTATGTGCTCTATATTTATTACGATTGAAGTAAAATTGCCAGAAAACAAACATCAGTGCTTTTTATCACATCATTGCTTGGATCTAATCGTACAGAATCCGGAAAACGCCAATGAAAAATAATGTCGATTGAGCGGTCCAAATTCTAACACCTTGTAAACAAGCTCCCTGCACTGTCAAAAAAGTGAGGTTAATACATTCCGTACTGAGAAAAAATATTGGTAAACGCAAACATATTCTAGTTTCATTTAACCGGAATTTCACGTTGAATTGGGCACAAACGTAATACATATGCCTATATATGCATAGCTACTACAGCCTCGTGTTGATATTAGTTTGATTTGACTACCTACGGTGGTTAAAACAAACTAAAATTTTGAGTTATTGTTTAGGAAACTAAGCAGTTAAGTTCAACTGACATCCGTTTGAATTAAGCATTATGTTGGTTGTTTCATTATGACAGGTACGAAAACAAACACATTTGTTGGTTGATTTTACCAACGCTTATGGTTTCCCGAATAGAAATGGTGATGTAAAAAATATTAGCAGACATCTTCCAAACATCAAATTTTAATGTAGGTTGTCGTATTCCATATGCATTCAGAGTTCGAAGTTACGCCCTACTACATATAAATACAACATATTTAAACTTCACATTAAAAAAAAACGTATTGATGATGTTAAATTTAACATCAGAACACGTCTTATAAAACTAGAATCTAAAATTACATGACAATCAAACGTTATGTATGTGTGAAATTTTGTGTACCTAAGACATCTATACACGCAGAGAAATACAGCATATTAGAATCAAATATACGAGGGCTTTGATTCAAATATATAATTTTGGTTGAATCAAAATAATGTTTATTTGTTTGTAATACCACTCAGCGTTGATTTAAAAATATAGTTATTTGAATCAACAATATTTTCATTTGATTTGAAAATAAAATCTTTTCAAAATGGTATGATGCTTTGTGTATACACATATATGTGTGCGTCGCCTTCCCACCATTTTGTAACACGAAAACTGCAAAATGGACTCATTGGAGGAGATTTTTATCAAGCTGTGTATCCTCAGCTTTGTGGTGCAGTTATCGGCTAGGTTATCGGTACATTTCAAAGTATGTAAGTTTATATTACTTACGGTAAAAATTCTAATTTTTGGGCTTTTTCAGTGAACCGGTACACCGTTGAACAACCGGTCAACATTGAACGGATTAACGAACGGTGAAAAAACTGATATAGCATCCATTTCTGGCGAAAAGGACAGAATGCATCCATGGTTTAAGCGCTAAGATTATTATTTAGGCGCAGTGAACAAAATAATTAAGGTATAAAAACAACAATTAAACCTTGATCTTTACCTTAAACTTATAACATAAAAAAATTAAGAGCAAAGATAAAATTTTATCAATAAAACCAACCAAAATTATGTTTAAAACAAATCCAATTTTATTTTGAGTCAAAGCGTTTTTATTTTAATTTAAAAAGAGGCACTTAATTGAAGTAAAAAAAATAATATTCGATTCAAATAACTATGTGCTTGATTCAAATAAAAATATATTTGAATCTACAGCCAGTTGTATGGAAGCTTGATTGTTAAAATAAAAAAATATTTGCTTTGAAACTAATATCGTTAATATTTGATTCAAAGAAAATTTAAATTAGGCCCTGAGTCAAAAATATTTTTCTTTGAATTCAAAGTGATTTATTTTTGAAATAAATATCTATTTCTCTGCGTGTACACATCTAATGACATTATAATTGGTCGTTACCTTAGAAATAAACTTCATTCTACTGTAAAAGACTGCAGGTCTACAGCATTAGAAAACTTCTCACAACATAAGAATGAAACGTTACAATAGAATCAAAGGTCTTTGTGAAGTAAAATGTTGTATTCATAATAAGCCAGAATACATCCTGTGTCACAACAATCACACGTTGCGTTGAAATCCATGTTCTTATAGATGTATAATTTTGTACTCATAAAATATCGGTAAATATCCGATGCGATTAGAATTAAGTGTGAATCGTATATGTTTTGGCGATACTGGTGCATATTTACTTTATGTACTCTACTCAACATCCGAATAAAAATTTACACTTAGCCTAACATGTGATTTTGATGCTTTCAGATTATTTGGTTTTTAATGTTATTATCTACAACTGAAAACATCCGGAAACGATACACCGTCACGTTTTTCTACATCTGAATGCATCATACATCATCTCTTTTATTGGATAAAATCGACACTTGAAAACATATGTAAGATGTTTATTCATAACCTTTAATACATCTGAAAACATCAAAAATCCTTTGACTGTGCTGTTTTATTCAAATACATTTGAAAACATCAATATGCTTTGATGTCTTAAAACACCAAAAAAACATTTTATTTGAATGTCAAAATCATGACGTCAAAGGGACATTGGATTAGAAAAACTTTGTTTGAAAATGTCTGATGTTAACATCATGTTACCTTGCCTAAATACGGCGAAATCGATCTGATCTCTAATGTTCAACGTAAGATGTACATTTGAATTTCATGTTGATGTAGACATTGAAATCAGACATCAGCCTGATGTAAATTTTTATTCGGGTTGTTTCAAACAAATTTTAGTATGATTTAAACTGAATTGCTGTTTGAAACAAACAAACGAAAATGGTTGAAATATCAAACATTTCCGTTTATAATCACCTACATGCTTCTGTAATTTCAAGAATATTTATTTGAATAAAATGCAGGTATTTTTTAAGGAAAATTTTGTTTATTGCTAAGTTAATGTTCCCATTCGTCAATAGTTTCGAACGGTTTAAAGCACTTGTCGCACTCGTATTCAAAGAATCCTTGACCTTTCATTCGGCCCGGTAAATGCTCTCCCCTTTTTGGTGGGATTTCAAAGCTTCTTAAGTTGGATTAAGGGCAGAACAGTCACAACAACGGAATTTCTCACCGATAAACACCTTCTCGTAGTTGTCATCGAGATTCCTCTGGCGTTGAGCGTTCCAATGGGTCAGCCATGCGGTGTTTCCTATGACCATCACCTCGCAAGTAGTGCATGATATACAAACGGTTCATCTGCTCCAACTGTTTGTGATATCTGAAATCTGATCCAATCGATAGAAAGTTAGCAGCCAATTGCCACAAATTTCATTTGCTTCACTAACATTTTTGCAAGTCAACGAAAGATGCACTCTTTTTCGATGTTCATCCAATGATGCTTCATTGTCGAAAAACCTTTTTGATCACGATAAAATATTCAAAATCTTCAACAGTCTATCAACTTAATTGGTGGGCGAGGGGTGCTGATGTTTTCGTATTAATCCATTATGCATTCATGTGTAAAGATTGGCTGTAAATAAAACAAATTTGAATAACTATCTCAATTACAACTACTTGGATCCAACTAACCTCGCCAGATTCTAAATTCAAACTCCCAATTGCTGTCGAATCATTGTACACAACCTTCAAAGCCTCATTTAAATATCCTGCAAATTGAAACTTCCCTCCAGGTAAACTTGAAGTGAAAAAAAAACATTCCTTAGAAAGTATAGATTACTTACAACAAAAAGCAACCCGATCTTTGCGCTGTACGATCCGATGCCAGCACATATTTAGTCTTCTGGAACTCCTATTATTGCAGAAATCACGCCTGTAAGGTAATAAACAACCGTACAAACGTTAACATAGATGTAAACTCCCGATTAAACTGCGATGAAAACATCCGCGAAAATACACGATTGGGTGACAGCTTGCAGTGGGACCGAATGACGGAAAATGGAATAACCCAAAAAAATAGTTTGTTTCAAACAAAATTTTTAGTCATGTTTTCTCCAAACAAAATATCAGTTTCATTTAACCGCCGCTTTGGTTGAATCAACCTAAAATTTTATTTTGATTTCCCTGAGTCTACGCAACCAGTGTTTTAGTAATAATAAACCCCTCTCAAGGTGGAAACAACAAACATGTCAATTTAGAACAACCATAATTTTTGTTGTATTGTCGTAATATCTTTAGGCTGAATCAACCAACCAGCCTGTTTGATTCGAATCAAAGTCGTTGGTTTAAAACAACAAAAAGGATTTTTTGTACAACTAGTTTTTCTAGTTTGGATGTTAACAAACAAGTTTGTTGTTTCAAACGGGACAGTTTTTTCTCCGTGTATGAAAAAGTTTTGTCGAAATCAAACTTAGCATGACACTTCAAGCAACAATCAATATGTAACTAGCGATTTGAAATTGGTTCACTGTTGTAGAACCCCTTGGTCCGAATTACACCTTGAAGCCAGCACCTTGTTATACATATTTGCGCCTTTGTTTTGATTTGCTGTGTTATTTTGACAGAGTATTTGAGAGTGTGTTCATGTGAGTTCATTATAAGGGGTGCATTATTGAGCTTGGGACCGAGCTTGGGACGATGTTCTAGTACTGACTGAGCCAAGAAAAAAATCGTTTTTGTATGGGACCTACTGGTCTTAGAGATTAGTCTATGTTGGGGACCGAGCTTGGGACGATGTTCCTAGTACTGACTGAGCCAAGAAAAAAACCGTTTTTGTATGGGACCTACTGGTCTTGAGGGTTAGTCTATGCTTCAAGTGCCAAATTCTCAGCTCCCACATCGTATAAAGGTCGGTATCGTGTTTGAAAGAAATTTCTTTTCTATCCCAAACCAATGTTGAATTCCGTCTACTGGAAACGAAACGAAAGAAATTTCTACAGCAGAAAAGAACGAAAATTAAAATTGGAATTTGCTAAGGTTTCCACGCAAACTAATGGGAGCTGTCACTTTTGCTTTCGGAAAAATATTCTGCTCGATTATTCCGTAAGTGAAGTTGACATTTCGTTCCACGCTGATCAGTTGTCAAAATTCCGCATGGTAAATAATATTGAACAAATTCTGTAACCTCTTTACTTCTTGGGTCGATACACAGAAAAAACTCTTGTAGTAAAAACTACCATTTTACCCTGACTACGCCTATCTTTAAAACCATCATGAAATTTCAGTTAAATTTACTACGTTTATGGTAAAGCCAACAATCAATATGTAACTAGCGATTTGAAATTGGTTCACTGTTGTAGAACCCCGTCTGGTCCGACATTACCTGAAGCCAGCACCTTGTTATACATATTTGCGCCTTTGTTTTGATTTGCTGTGTTATTTTGACAGAGTATTTGAGAGTGTGTTCGTGTGAGTTCGTCAAGCGGAGGTGCATTATTGAGCTTGGGACCGAGCTTGGGACGATGTTCTAGTACCGAGCTCGGAGCCGAGAAAAAATCGTTTTGTATGGGACCTGCAGATCTTAGCGGTAAGTCTATGGTAAAACCTTCAGATACTCCCCTATATCCACGTAATATAAAGCTGTGAGTGTTACACCCGTTCACACTACAACCTATGGTCTACTTGATATGAAATATCTTGATATCAAATGCCATGTACCATATTTCAGTGAAAACTAGATGTATAGATGCTGCTATCAAGATAGTCTATATCACGTAATATAAGTCGTAGTGTAGACGAGTGTTACCGTTCACACTACGACATATTGCGTGGTATAACTATCTTGATGTCAGCATCTATACATCTAGTTTTCACTGAAATAATCATACATGGCATTTAGTACCAAGATTATACATATCAAGTAATATAGGTTGTAGCTGCGAACGCAGGGTGTTAACGTACTATAAAGCCAGTAGGTCCCGAACAAATGCGATTTTTTCTTGGCTCCAGTCCAGTACTAGCACATCGATGCAACTCGGTCCCAAGCAATAATGCGTCCCTAATATTGAACTGCTGAACACGCTCTCAATGGTGTCAAGATAACTGGCAAATCAAACCAGCGTGTCGACCTAAGGTTTAAGAAGGTTACGGAGTTCTGACCAATGTTACCAACAATCAATATGCAACTAGCGATTTTGAAGTTGGTTCACTGATAATAGAACCCCTTGGTCCGAAGTACACCTCGAAGCCAGCACCTTGCTGTACATATTTGCGCCTTTGTTTTGATTTGCTGTGTTATTTTGACAGAATATTTGAGAGTGTGTTCATGTGAGTTCATTATCAGGGGCGCATTATTAAGCTTGGGACCGAGCTTGGGACCGATGTTCTAGTACTGACTGAGCCAAGAAAAAAATCGTTTTTGTATGGGACCTACTGGTCTTAGAGTTAGTCTATGATATTACCAAGCGGAATTTTGACAATTGATGATCTGCATGGAACGAAATGTCACTTTCACTTACGAAATAATCGAACTAATAATTTTTACAAAAGTAAAAGTGACAGCTCCCATTAGTTTGCGTGGAAACCTTACAAATTCGAATTTTATTTTTCGTTTTTTTAGGTGAATACTGCTACAGAAATTTCTATTCGATTCTTTACTTTCCGTTTCAGCAAACGGAATTCAACATGGGTTTGGGATAGAAACAGAAATTTCTTTCGAACATGATACCGACCGTTACCATAGACTAACTCTAAGACCAGTGTGGTGTCCATCGGTACCGGCATTTCTTTTCGTGCCTCTCTCCATTTTTTTATGCTGCTCGGGAAGTCGGCGTTCAGCGTCCTCTTAAATTAACGTCCTCTTTCATCAACGTCTCTCCAAAAACTGATCCGATCTGATCTTTCGTTTCGTGTTTCGTCTTCTCGCATTTCGACGATGCTCTCGTTTTTTCGAACTTATGTTCGTATTTTATCGTCGATTCTCTCACTCTCTATTGCAGATTAAATGAACTGATGGAGGCGATAAATGTCCATAGCAAGATAAGTATATAAGGAAGATTTTTCTAATAAGAACTATTAGCCATTCGACTTCTATAATGCACTGGTACAAATACAAGTTTGATTTTTCTTTTACAATATATATATTTATTTTTGGCAGCTGGCTTATACTCTACAATCTTCCTCTCCCCTACTCTAATTCCGGTTACTATAGATAGTTATTGAAATACATTATACATCACCATGTCCTCGAATCTTTTTGGTTTTCTAACGAATCTTTTCGGTTTCTCAGGTGGCATGACAGTTGATTGAGCGTCATTTTCCAACGGAGATCCGTGTGGGTTCTGCGAAATAATCCGATCTGCTTCCAGGATACAATCATGGATATCCTCAGAATCTTCCAGGCTAGTGTCATTTGAATCTAGATCTCGTTTCACGTCTTGAATGCCTCGGGCATATTGAACACCTGCTTTGTTGCGCACCACTACCTTAGCTCCAAGTCGTGCCAGTACTGTATATTGCTCCTTGGAGAATGTTGGATCTGTCTTGTTATTTTTCGGTATGGCGATTAAAACTTTATCCCCAGCAATTATATCGCTTTCCATGGCGCCTCTACGCTTATCAGCGTATTTTTTGCTGATAAACTTTGCTGTTGCGTCAGAATCCCTTACATTTATCCTATCTATGTCAACATCCGTTTTCGAATCCCACAGGCTTGGGAATATTCCACGGTATTTCCAGCCTACGAGAAGCTCGAAAGGAGTGATTCCGAGTCGTGAGTGTGGCTTCATAGTGTTGTGAATGTGGACGTAATTCTGTAGTGATTCTCTCCAATTTGTACCGTTGTCTTTAGCACCGGCAAGGGCTTTTATTATGCCTTGATTTTGTCTCTCTACGGAGCCATTTGACTGTGGCTGCAGCGGAATCGACTTATGAATTCTTACTCCTTTTTCTTCCCAATAATTTACAAATTCTGTTCCCTGAAATGGAGGTCCATTGTCGCTCTGTATCGAAAGGGGCAGTCCCCAAGTGTAAAACATCTTACACAGTGCCATGTTAGTGCTTTTTGCATCTGTCGTCTTCATTTCGATAACCGACAAGTATCTGGAGTATGTGTCCACGCATACTAACAATTCGACGGACCTGGAACAGCTACCAGGAACTGATAAAAAGTCGATCTGCAGCATTTGCCAGGGCCCATCTGGTAGCTGGCGACTCGTCAGTGGTGTCGGTGGGTTTTTCTTTGAAATAACCAGACAAGTCTTGCACTCCTTAACAAACATCTCGATGCTTTTGCCCATTCCTGGCCACCAAAAATACTCCCTCATAACGCGTTTCATTGCCGCACAACCGATATGACCCTGATGCGACGTTTCCAAAGCCCTTGAACGAAGTCGGGTCGGTAACAATATCTTATCTTCCTTGAGCACGATAGAACCCAAAGTAGTTAGATGTTTTGCCTGAGCTTCATACTGATGGAGGTTCTCAGGCCATATTTTGGAGTCTATTGCCGCTCTAATTTGAAGAAGATCCGCGTCACATTCGGAAGCAAGCTCAACATCTTTCCAGGTAATGTTCATGAATCCTCCGTCGATCGCGTAAAGCAGGTGCTTGTCATTATCTTCATCGAAAGGTTCGTCCAGTTGCGTTGCTATCAGACGAGATAAAGCATCGGCCACGTTCAAATGGCTGGGAATCCGCTTTACAGTAAAGTCAAAAGACTGAAGTCTTAAGGCCCATGATTCCGCACGAGAAACAGCACGTTTACTCGCTCTGTGGCCTTTTCCGAAAATAAATTCATTAGCTTCGGAATCTGTTCTGATTGAAAACTGTTTGCTCGTCAGGTAGTAAGCGAATCTTTCCACGGCCCAAACCATGGCCAAGGCTTCTCGTTGAGTTTGAGGGTACTTCTTCTCGCCGTCCGTTAGAGCCTTTGATGCACAGGATATTATTCTTGGAACTCCGGCTCCATCGAACTGAATGAGCACTGCTCCCAATCCAATAGGCGAAGCATCCACGTATAGCTCCGTCTCATCCGTAGGGCTAAAGTACCCCAATCTAGAAATTGATTTTAGTGCCTCGTGCTTCAAAAATTGAAACTCTGTTTCCTCAGCTTCCGTCCAGTAATACGACTCCGATTTTGCCAGGAGTCTCAACTTCTCTGTCTTGTCCGCTCTCTTGAAGATAAACTTTTCCGTAAAGTTCATGAGGCCTAAAAAGCTTTTAACCTCCAGCTGAGACTCGGGTCTACGAAACTCTTTAATTGCTCTTAACTTCTCTTCCTCGACCCGCATACCGTCGTGTGCCAGTGAAAAACCTAGGAATTTAACCGCCTGCTGTCCTATGACACATTTCTCCTCGTTGATACTCACGTTATGTTTTTGTAAACAAGAGAGTACCTCCTGCAAATTCTGATCATGCTCCTTTTTGTTTTTCCGTGTACGATAATATCGTCCAAATAATTGCGAACGCCCCGACATCCAGCCAGAATTTTAGTCTGGAGTATCTCCTGAAAAATGTCAGGTGCGTTGCAGAGTCCGAATGGCAATCTCTTAAAACGAAACGTTGCACTTCCCGCGAAGAAATTTGTGAGATGCCTTGAATCTTCGGCAAGCTCAACGTGGAAAACGCACTTCTCAAGTCGATAGTAGAAAACCAGATTGAGCCGTGCAAATCTGTCAATATCTCTTCGAGAGTTGGCATTCTAAACGGAGTCCTCATAATGGATTTGTTGGGACCCCTTAAATCTACTACCAGTCTGATATCGTCCTTCCCCTTAGGGACGACCAGTAGGGAAGAGCAAAAGGACCTATCCATTGAATCGGTGACTAGCTCAATTATACCGGAAGCCAACAGGTCCTCTAGTCTTCGTTCTGTTTCCGCCCTGAATGCTAGAGGGATATTGGTAAATACGTTTCTAGACGGTGGTTTTTCCTTGTCGTAGTTCAGAACGACCGCGGGTACATTAAATTTCGGGAATTCTTTCGTGGATGCCAAGACAAAAATTTCTCCAGGAAGTAGTTTGCTCACGCAACTCTGTGGAACTGTGGAATGGATTGGCACATTAAGTCCTATCTGAAGCACACAGTAGCGGATTGCAGTGTTCTTACTTAGCAATGGTCTTGCATTTTCAATGACATAAAATTTTTCCAAGAAGCTTGGCCGATCGTCGGAAATGTGCAATTCAGCAACAAAAGTCGCCACCACGTGTATTTCGCCAGGACTTGCATATGCTCTAAGGGGTTTGTCTGAACCACCGGTTACCGAAAACAGTTGTTCTTTTGTGTGCAAATTACTCATGAGAAGCTTGAAAATGTCTCCACCAACCGTATTAACTTCAGCTCCAGAGTCAACAAGAAAAGGCACGCTTACTCCGGCAATCTTTCCAATCACTACACCGTCTTGTAAATCGGCATTCGAAGAGTGATTGATTGTTTTCTGCAAAAAGGAAGTAACAATTAAAGCATCCTAGATTATTCTCGGTCAGCAGCAGTGATTTTTGAACGGATGAAAATTTCTTAGATTTAAATTCTAGATATCTACAGGTTTGGTGTTAAAAGAAATTCTATTGAATCAAGGAATTATCATACAAGTTCATTAAACATGGAAAATTTAAATTGCGAAAGAATCACTACGCAATGTACTGTATTATGCTTCACTTACAAGCTTATTATTCTCTTCGTTATCGTCGTCGTCTTTAATGATTGCCGCGACCCTTTTCGGCTTTACATCTGCATCATCGCTATTCCGACGTTTCGGAGGAACTGGCATATTCCGACAAGCACGCTCGATATGTCCGACGGCCTGGCAATTACGGCAGACTTTATTGATAGCGTGACATGTTGATGGCAGATGATATCTGCTAGTACATCTCCAGCATGGGTTGCTTGGTTGTTCAGCATTTCTTCCCGTGCCACGGTGCTGGAAACTACCCCTAAGGTTCCGCCAGTTTTTGTTGTATCCTGAACGTCCATGATTGAATTCACGTGTTCCGATTGACCTGGTTTGCGAGACCGTACGATTAGGGTTTGAGTTGGTTGACCCGTAGGTGACTGCAGCGACTTCAGCGTGAGCTGATACTTGGGGGTGATTTATCGCAAAGATTGCTTCGTTAGCCATATCCAATTCATGCGCGCGTAGTTTATCGAGCAGACTCACCAGCTTTCCCCCTTTACGCATTATTTTTCGTCCTAATGCACGAACCTTCGCATTCAGAGCATGTAATTGGATTACGTCAGCTACGTGTTCCGTTAGCTGCTGTTCTTCAAAGTCACACAGCTTTGCTGTGGCAATCACTCGTTTCACGAATTTCATATCTGACTCATCCGTTTTTTGAGTCATTGAACGCAGCCTCTGACGTTGCATTAGGTTGTATTCGCGAGATCCGAAATAGCATTTCAAACGACTCACTGCATTTGAAAACGGAGCAGTGACTGCATTTGGCGAATCTGGGGTGGAGGAAGTACCTTCCAAAACTTCCAGCAACTTAAAACCTGCTTTTACTTTGAAGACATTCATCATGGTGATTTCGTCGGTGACACCGATTAGCTGTAGTGACGCATCCAGCAATTCCTTCCAGGTCTCGTAAGTCCTTCTATCGATCTCATCTTCGTTTTCACTGGGCTTACATTCCGGTATGTTCAAGGAAGCTACTGATAACGTGTTCACGGTAGCGATGAGTGATGATTCTGTGGCGCCGGCTCGCTGATTGTCGCGCAACGTGGAATTTCTCTGCATAAAACTAGGGTCTGCTTCGTCGAGGGTAATAAATTCTTTAAGTTCACGTTTATCCATTCGTGCTTTCTTCAACTTCGATGCTAGACAAGCATTTCGCTTCTTTTCGTATTGCAGTGCCTTGCCGAGACTTCCAAATCCTTTTTGAAAGGTTTTCTTTCCGTTCCTAGAATTGCAATTCAATGATTATCGTTAGCGATTATTCATTTTTCGGTTGATTCTCACATTTAAGGTTACATTTCCCATGGCAATAAATAATACAGTAGTTGAATATGTTCATCGACAAAGAAAAACGAGAACATAATGGCCGACACAGCAGTAAGTGTAATGTTTCTCATTGTAACACCTACGTGCAAGCAACTCGAAATATTTCATGGTGGCATTCTCTAATACCTACACAGCTACTTCCCGGTTTAACAATTTATTAAAGCGATATAAAGATAACCTTTGCGTGTGTAGGTGAAGTTTCGTCTTTACGTTGCACACACTAGTAGGTTTGAAATAATCCATCATATCTCACACTTATACGTACAAGGTATCACTCGATTCACTCGATATCAGAATCACAAATTCTGAAGGCAAAATTCAACTCGTATCTCTCTCGGGGGAAAACGAATGTTTCAGCAGCCTCACGGAGCTGTCTTCCCTCCCAGGGGACTATAGAAATATCTTACATAGACTTCAGATGCGTTTCTCACATAACGTAAATCATATGTGAACTCTAAAATGCATCGCGCTACAATCCCTCTCAGGGGAAAAACATATTTCTGTAGCCTCACAGAGCTATCAATAGCTTCTAGGGAAGCATAAAAATGAGGTAGTCCCTCCCAGGGGAGCAAAAAAACTTCCTTTTTTTTTAATCTCAAAACTTGAATCCATCGCGGAGGAACAAGTAAATTATCTCTTTTTTCTTTGCAGCCTCACAGAGCTTATCATTTTCATAGGGAAGCATGTAAAATTATTTTAATTCATCATGATTTACCTCTTGGGAGCGTTCCTCTTTGCGCCATTGTGGTGTCCATCGGTACCGGCATTTCTTTTCGTGCCTCTCTCCATTTTTTTTATGCTGCTCGGGAAGTCGGCGTTCAGCGTCCTCTTAAATTAACGTCCTCTTTCATCAACGTTCCTCCAAAAACTGATCCGATCTGATCTTTCGTTTCGTGTTTCGTCTTCTCGCATTTCGACGATGCTCTCGTTTTTTCGAACTTATGTTCGTATTTTATCGTCGATTCTCTCACTCTCTATTGCAGATTAAATGAACTGATGGAGGCGATAAATGTCCATAGCAAGATAAGTATATAAGGAAGATTTTTCTAATAAGAACGATTAGCCATTCGACTTCTATAATGCACTGGTACAAATACAAGTTTGATTTTTCTTTTACAATATATATATATATTTATTTTTGGCAGCTGGCTTATACTGTACAACTATCATCGTATTCTCCGATGAGATAATGTTCACCATCGATCCCGAATCTAACACACTTACTAAAAGGTTTATTTCGCCGAAGAAGATTGAGGATGTTCCAGAGAACGTGAAATTCAAATTTACAACGAAACATCCGGCCGGAGTCATGGTTTTCGGGGCAGTTGCGTTCAATGGCTTGAAAATGCCTCCAGTATTTATCAAGGCTGGATTAAAAGTTAATACCGAGGTTTACATGAACATTTTGAAGGACCACGTTCGGCACGTCACTTTCCAACAGGACGGAGCACCGTGTCATACCTCAAAAAGGACTCAAGCGTGGCTGAAGGAAAACATGGAATTTTGGCCAAAGGACATATGGCCTCCCAGCAGCCTGGATTTGAATCCTTTGGATTACTCAATATGGGCATATGTCAACCAAGTGTTGGCGCCCTGAAAGCTTCCATTACCAAGGCATGGAACTCGATGACTGACTCATACATTGAGAATGCTCTCGATTCCGTCCACGTTTGGAGAAGGTGATCGAGAAAAATAGTGGATATATTGAGTAATATTATCATGGAAGGCTTAATAAACGTTTCCCTAAATAACATTAAGATTTTTTTTCATCATTTTCTATGAAAAAAAGCTTTTTTGAAACTGAAGTATGAATTTTCGCAATTTTATGGGACATACTGTATTGGCAGTACATGAGCATAGTCAAGCGCGTTCCTTTTGCCTGTCAAGGTGCCGGATTTGTTCGTGCCTTGACCTCATAGGCGTAACCAGGATTTCAAAAAGGGTGGGGCAAGATATTTTTTTTAGGAGAGAGAGAGAGAGATAGAGAGAGAGAATCACACCGGCTTCAACCAGCGGTTGCACAAAATGAACACATAACATTATACAACGGACAACACAACGCTCGGTGGACCAGTAGAGTAAGGAAATTTTCAAGTTCCACCGGCTAGAGCAAGAATCGAGCCCTCACTTTGTGACAATCCGCCTGAGCCACGCCTGATTATTTTATCTACGCTTACATAAAGTACTTTACAATACACGTCAAATTTTGGCAACAAGATTAAACAATTCTAGGCTCATTCTGGAATTAAAAAGAAACAAAAAGGATTTTAAAAACCTTAGGTTTTCCACATGTTTTACAATCAAACCGCATTTATTCACTGAGGCATTTGTTGTCAGTTGAATTATTGTGATAAATAAACAAACAAAAAATAAATAGCAACCATGATAAAATCTAGCGGGTACTGTAATGGTCGAAATATTCACTTAACAGTTGCGTTGGATTTTTGTATAGGATAATCACCGAGTTTGTTCACAGTTTGAACTGAAAATGTACTTTCACTCCACAACCCTCTCATCCACACCGAAAATTAAATTTTGATTTTATTACGAAATCGATGGTAAGACTAACAAATCTATTCGTTGTAGTCGTTGTAAATAGATTTTTACTTTTAAAGAAGCTACCTTCGTACTCAATGCCATACGCGTAACGGACTAAAACATGAAGCCTTCCCAACAAACATCGGTGTTGAATTAGAGCTTGTTCAAGCAAATTTGGAGAAGCTATTCAGCTGTTTCTTCTAGAATAGCTGAATAGCTTCTCCAAATTTGTTTGAACAAGCTCTAATTCAACACCGATGTTTGTTGGGTTTATTGGCACAGAAAGAACATTCGTGCATTGTACGAAAACAATATACTACTACTACGAATATGTTGTTATCAATAAAAAAGAAACTCTGGTGATTGCTTGATTGACTGACAAATCTTCTATATCGACTCAGTATATAATTGAAAAAATAAATCAATGATTCCAGCACACCCGAGGAGCAATACCAACATCTATGAGTACGATTGAAGAGAAGCAGCAATTGGTTGATCTTTATGAAATTCATTTCGTGCACTGTACAAAGAGCTGTAATGATAGCATTTCACCAGATGACAAACATTAAGAATGTTTGATACAATTTACGAGACATTTGTTTTATGTACAAAATCCATGTTTACGAAGCGAGTAAGTATCACAAAACATAGCGGATTGGATATAATGATATCATTGAGTATAGGATCAAGTCTCCCCCGGTTGATGCTAAACCAATGAGCCTGGACATCAATAGAAGCATAAAGTTGCCAGAAGGCACGCAATACATCTACACATTCTTACTTTTACCAAGTCCTTTAAACGCAATTTTAAATGAATTCGCATAGATTGTTTTTAAAAAGCTTCTACAGGATTGGTACAGTTGTAAAAATTGAAAGTTTACAAAAAAAAAGTTTGCTTCGAGCATCGGCTGTGAAAGGTTGTGTCGATGCTTTTTTACACACTATTTTGTTATATGGCGCGTTTCGTATTGTTTCGGTTATCTATAATTCGGCGATGTGAGTAATCGAGTGAGCACAGAAAAATAAACAACCATAATGCTTCCTGGTGAGATGTGGGGGTTCACCGGGCTGGTGGTCGGGTGGTGGGAATGACAATTAATACATAATCTTGGCTTGCAATGTTCACCGTGTCGTGAATCTCGGAATGTACGGGCTCCATTTTCGGATTTCGGGCTTCCTGTTTCAGATAATAGCTTCAACACGTCTTTCCTTGTCACGGTCAATCACAAGACTGATTATATTTAACTTCCAACTCTCTGATTTTTCGTTCGCCTACTTATTGTACTCTAACTTGTTTACTAGTTTTCGCACCAATCTCTCATCTATCTTACTTCTGAACCCATTCTATCCCTTTTTATTTATTGTTATTTTTATTATTAATCTATTCATTTACCCCACTCAATCCCTACACACCGTACCACCATATCCTGGAGCAAGTAAACCACTATCCCATTCTGTGATTGGCTCCAATAGCACTGTTTGTATAAATAGGTTCAAATCAGAAATAGGTATTAATATTTAAAAATAGAGGTGGGTTATATCTAGGATACAACCGCAAGTTTAACTTAGGATCGCGTTGGTGTTTCCCTTCTTATGAAATTTCCCTTATTTGACCTGCATTCGGGCGAGGCAGGCGCTGGTTATTGCATTAGTGTGAGATCACCAGTTTTTTTTCACATTGAGAATGTATGCTAGTCCCAAGCATCATCTGGTGGTTCTTTGTGTAATAACAGCTCATAAGGCAAAACGGAGTAGCAGCCTCGGGTGGTCAATCATGTTTATTATCTTACTCATGCTCATAGCAACGGATAAAATATTCGAATAGGGTAAAACAACTGCTGTCTTGTCTCTGAAACTGGGAAACTTCACGCATTTTCATTGAGGGGAAGGGACAATCTATCCAACATTAACAATAAATAATAAAAAATTGAAGCAAACACTAAAATTATAAAAAATGATTCAAAAGTTAGGGGCGGCAACGGCCATCCTCTGCCCACTCTGGCTACGCCTATGCTTGACCTACCCCGCATTGGGGAAGTAAAGCAAAAGGAGTACGTCCTTGGTTCGAGTACCGCTATATCCCAGCCCTTCGCTCCATTTTCAATACTTCTATTTAATTTTCACTCTGCCGTACACTGACGGAACTATCAACACTTTCTCTTCATATCTTTCATTCTAGCAGACATGGGGGAAGGAGGCTTATCAAAACTTCCGGTCCGCCTCTACTGTTCACTCTCATGGGCCTCATGGTGATGAGCGAACATCTCCATCTACATCATAACCGTTACTCCACGTACGGAGAATACAGACATAACAATTATAGTATGTAAGCTATAGTTGTTTATCTTTCGATATTATAAATCATACCAGCTGACTTCATTCAAATATATAAGTTCCGTATACATTTGAACATCCATTAAGGGTGGGTCTTTTTTGTGCCGGCCACTGTACGATCAAACTCAAAGGAATCTTATGACCAATCACCCCATAGGCTTTCCTCCGCAGCATTTCGCGGTAATCCAAACTTATATCGTCTAGAAAAATGAACATAAAGAACAAGGTTTTATCTATCCATGCTTAAATCCAATCTGAAATGTTATGCTTCACTTTTTCTCATCACTGGTATAAAGTTTTTCAAAAACTGCTTGATAATATGATTAATTGAGCAAATATGTTGTAAATATATCGAACATCAATCGTAGTAAGCGAAGTTGTTATTCTATGTCCTCAATTTCAACAAGGAATGATTAGTAATCACTGATCACACATTTTACTCAGTTACATACCGGACGTACGACTGTCCTTTGTTTCAAAGTTCAACGACAAGAACCATTTAAAACATCTATTCTAATCCAACTCACCGTTGCTTAACTATCGTGTTATCGAGGACACTTTGTTCGTCACTAGTTTTATTTTCTCTATTTCACCTTACCATCACGCCACACTCACAGCACTTTCTCCCTACAGTACAGAACTCAATATTGAACTATTGCACCACCGTCACCATTCTTCCATCATTATCATAATATAGTGGGTCAACCGCACTGAAGCGTATAGTTCTTAGTGGCCGTCGTCGTCGTCGTCGTCGCCGCCGCCGCTGTTGTGCTGAGTCGTGATGAACTTTGATTTTCAGCTTTGCTAACTGCTCATTTCCCGCGGTACAACTAATCATGCTCGTCAGGTTCCATAGCTACAATTTTCATAAGCACATCACATCCACGCCACACTGTCTGATCGATGGATGTTGAACCAATCGATCGGAGCTTCAATCAATTCGAAGTTAATTTCGTGGAATTCCGCAATTGAAATGACATTATGCAACATGGGCCGATTGAATGGTCCAAGTCTACTCTCCACTTTGCTTTCGCGCCAACCGAAGTGGAGAAAAACTTTACCCTACACGGAAGAAGCTCACACGCACGTGGTTGAAACACTACTGGTTAGAAGAGTACACTTCCTACCGGCAACGCTGACATCGGACGACGACCGACGAGCAGCAAAACGCGGGCTTGCTGAGTGCTACTGGCCGGCGACGATGACAAAACCGAAGCCACCACACCAGTAGAGGTCGAATTCAAATTTCATATTAAATAATTTGAAAATTGCTTGCATTAGACCACGAGTAGCACCCGTAGTCAAACTCATATGACCGATGGATGGTTAACTCGCTCGAAATAAGGCTGAAAACCGGTGGTGATTGAAAGAAAGCCGCATGCACAGTGGCAGGGACGAAGTTGATCACGAAAATACTCCATAGGAAATGGAAGAGCTTGGAAATGCTGGTCGATGTTCTGTGTTACTGTTTACATTTCTCCCCACTTGAGTGTTGCGAGCGTCTCAAATGTTTGAACTTCAAGAAGTTGAAGTACACAGAAGTCAAGCATCGAAGCTTAGTAGTCACATTTTCATTAGTAGCCAGCAGCAGTAGCAGCAGCAACGTCATGTCGTAGTAGGTAAGGAGGTCCAAGGGGTATTCATGGCGGAGGATTGCCTCATACCTTCGAGTGTGTCTCTAAAGGTGTAAGGTAAATAGAACTACCCAACAAACCACGCCATTGACCAAGCTGCCGTTGTTGGGTTATTTCTTCGCAATCGTTGTCATCGTTGTCTTGGCCAGCAAACTTCAAAGCCGTTCGTTAGAATGGTGATGGTGATCACCGAGTAATCGAAAAACATGTTTACAGTCTGGCACAACAATTTACGAATCATGCTAGTACTCGGGGAGCATAAATAGGTACACCTAGGTCGCTCCGACACATTGTCGGTTGTTCAATCAACCGCACGAACGAACCGTGAACTTTGTAGTTTATTAAACCGGAGTCTTAATCCCAGAGGTCAATGAAGAACGACGTGGAAGAGTGGCTTTATGAAACAATACCTGCATTTATTACATCGAACTGTGCGATCGAAGTATGCTGTGGTCGCTGGCTTGCGTATTTGGTTTTTGTTGTCATTTGTTGTCGCCTCTCTCAATTTTCGGGAACGTTTTAATTTATTACCTTGATAGTGATACTCTATATACGGGTCTTCAAATGTCTATTTCTCGAGTACTTCTTCAAACATGCGTATCTGATTTTGTAAACAAAGATGGGGAGTACGATTCAAACGTAAATGTCTCAAAACTCTCAGCATCCTCACGGAAATCAGCATCACCATCATGTTAAGACATTGTTATTCCTTGTGTAGTACCTTTATCAACAACCTTGGAATCTTTGGAAACAGGACTACCTCTGGTACGATTCATCTTGGCTTGAACGTGTGTGTGGTGGGGGGATTCGAGTGAGAACCAGCGAACAAAAAGGACGCTATACGACAACCTGGCGACTTGGTGGGATAAATTTGCGACAAAATAAAATAAAATGTAGTGACGAATGTTTACAGTAAATAAAAAAATTTCAATTCTCAGAAAAGACTCGAAGAAACATTGGTGGCAGGTGTGAAAATTTGTGACAAGGCAAAATGGCGGTTTGCAACAAGCGGTCAAGTAATCTAAAAAAAAAAAAAGAACTTGGGTCGAAGTGGCGGTGTGGCTAACAAATGTTAATTTATCTGAGGATTACGGGAATCAATAGGGTTCCTCGAGTTTTTGCGGAAACTGGCAGGTGTTTCCCATGATAAGGCGGAATTCTTGTGGATTTCCCAGAAAATTTGCGAAAATCGGAGGGATTTTTCACGTAAAGCTTAAAACCGGTAGGGTTAGCTTTGGAGTGGCAAATCGATTGGATTTCCCAGTGAATGATGAAAAGGCGAAAATAAGTAGAGTTTTCCATGCATGGATAAAAAGGCTGTGGAGAAATGGAATTATGTATAGCTCTTTCTGTGTAAAAGAAATTTGAGTAGTAGCTGAAAGATACTTGTGTTTGTTTCAATTTTAGATGGAAGAATCACGGCCGGTGCCACCGTTCAGGTGCAGTCAGATCGAAACGAGCAAGTTGGCAAAAGAATGGAGATCTTGGAGGGAGTCGCTGGATTGCTACGTTGCTGCGTATGGCATAACAGACCAACAAGTTATGAAGGCCAAGTTACTGCACCTTGGTGGACCAGCGTTACAAACTGTTTTCAAGAACCTGAAAGATCGTGACCATATGCCTGTAGTTTCTCTGGTCCCGAAATAGTACGATGTAGCAGTCGATAAGCTTGACGAATTCTTTGAGCCTCGTCATCAGACTACCTCGGAGCGCCGCATGCTACGACAGCTCAAACAAAAATCTGGAGAAAGGTTCGCTGATTGCATCATAAGGTTGAAACAGCAAGCTTCGGAATGTGGTTCGAACGATATGCACATGAGATTGGAGTGATCTTAACTGAAATCTAATTTCACGGATGCGGTGGTAGAGGGGCATGTCAAACGAAGTTAGAGAAGGATTTTGCTCAAGGACTTGCCGTTCGCCGATTTTGAAGCCCAGGGAAATATCGATGGAAGGCGTGGATCAACAAATTGAGGAAATAAACACAAATGAGTCACCACCGAAGATTTTTTTTTTATCGTTCATTAATATGTAACGTAAGACTTAAGTCTCTTTTATGTTACATCGAGTAGTTTCTAGTAGACAAAACGCACCATTTTAATTTGTATTTGGAAACATTGATTTGTATTAAATTCGAAAAAAATAAACTCTTATCTGAAATGCTCTTACATCCTCTCTTAAAAGCTAAGTGAAAGATTCTTCATTAGAAAGATTTACAGGCAACGAATCTAAATGTACTACACCTCGCACAAAAATGAATTCCGTACTTGTCGTCCGATATCTCTGCAAAATATACTTTATCGATTGATTTCAAAACTTGCAGTTTGCTATGTAAATACCGGGTCGTTTTGTACTTGAAATATTGTGCAAAAGTAAGCAACAAAGAAGCTTGCTAAAATTATGTAAACGACATCCTAGAAGCAATGCTGCAGATGCGAAACGCCTGACTATATATATATAGATTAAAAAATGTATCGTATATGTATTTAAGGCGACTTTCAACTTATTGAAAGTAGCCATAGATATAGAGTCGTATAAGAAATCGCAAGCTATGAAATATGGGAGAATAAGACTTTAAACAATTTCAATTTCATTGCACCGGACAAGAATGATGAAGTTCTAGAGAGTACGCAAACCAGCATAAATTTTCCCACATTGTGACATTATATAGTTGTCCCATTCGAGGTTTGATTCAATACGGATGCCTAAACTGGTTGCGTGTTCAACAAATTCAATAATCTGATTGTTGAAAGCCCAGAGTTGGTTTTATGTAGAGTTTTGAAATGAACCATTTGAAATAAAGATTGCATTTGTTTTCTGGCATTTAATGCCAACATATTTCTACAAGCCCAATCATTTATTCTTTGCAAATCTTCATTAATTTCTTGAGAGATTTTTACAGCACATCTTCCATACATCTGTAATACATTTGTGCGTCATCAGCAAAAAGATGAATTTTCAATTCAGCAACAACATTTGGAAGGTCGTTTATATACAGTGAGAATAATATAGGTCCTAATATTGATCCCTGAGGAACTCCTGATGATTGAAGAAATGAAGAAAAAACATTATTATTGAAAACAACTCAGATCTAAACAAAGATATGATTTTATAAGGTTAACGGTATGACTAGCAAACGCAAATTTATTTTAGTCGTGCTAACATGGCATGAGATACGGTGTCGAATGCTTCTAGAGAAATCCAAAAGAATAAGGACTACAGGTCGACTGTTATCAATCATGATGCCAATATCATCGAAGATTTTAAGCATAGCTGTCTTTAGTGCTATGCTTTACTCGATAGCCTGATTGTGATTGACTCAAAAGGTTAAATTCGTTTATACACTACAAATATCAGTTTTAATAATTTTTTCAAACACCTTGATAACGCACAAAGAATACTAATTGGTCTTAAATTTTCCAGTGAGTTCAAATTTGACTTTTTTTTATCGGTATAACCTTAGATTTTTCCAGACATCAGGAAAACACTCGTTGTAATAATTGAATTAAATAAGTGTAATTGGCTCAATTAGGATCGGACAAATAGCTTTCAAAATTTCATTGGTAACATATCTAGACCAAGAGCGTTTGATTTGATTGAATTCATAGCATTAACAACGTCAAATTGGTTTATTCTATCGAAGTAAAAATGTTCGCGATCAACATGAGCGGTAATGTTAGAATAACTACGAAGTCGTTATCCGTAAAACTGTTGCAAAAAGCATTGTTGATTTCATCAGCAGTATATCTATTGACCGTTTTAAGCTTTGATGAATTTATTCCTAGCTTCTTAACATTCTTCAATAATTTTTAGTTGAGACATTTATGTCTAACCTTTCAGCAAAATAGAATTCTTAGCCGATCGTACAAGATAATTTACTTTATTGCGTGCTCTCTTAAAAGCATGAAGGTCAGAATCATGTTTGAATTTTTCCATTTCTTGTATAACAGATCATGATTTACGATTTCTCTACTTATGACAGAGGTGAACCAAGGGTTGACCTCTTCTTAGAAGAAATATTACGAATAGGAACGAATGTGTTGTGTAAATCTGTCAATAAATATTTCAAAAACTCAACAGTTGGTTGAGTCATTCGAAGAATAATAACCACTCAGTCGACCGAGTAAAAAGCATTTACTAATAGATCAACTCTTATAGCATTATAATCACGATATTGTATGTTTTTAGGCATGTATTAAGCTCAAAATCAAGAGATGCGAACAGGAGATCGTGGTTAGATAGCACAAAAACTTCATCTGACCAAATCTTAACAGTTTAGTAGCATCATTTGTCAATATTAAGTCCAATTGCGAGGCACCAGTTCTATGGAAAATGTCGGCTCACTCCTAAGCATTGCACCTCATCTGGTTGATAATACGTTACGAAAACCTCTCAGACTTTGGTAAATTTACTAAGAGATTTGTGTTGAAATCACTCAGAAAGTAAACATAGCTGTATGTAGTCCCATATGTTGACAGCAAGTACTATGTTTCAGTGCAGTCTATTTCGCGGGTTGTAGAGTGCAGTCACTGTGCAATTTTTCATTTTGAACAAACACCTCAACGGAAATAAATTCAGTGTTGGCTATCCCACATTCATTATTGGATTTAGTGACAAGATTGTAAGATATTCCATTTTTAATATAAATTAACACTCCACCTCCTGAACGACTAGTCTATCATGTCTAACAATTGCGTATCCTCCGATAGCAACAACCGAATTGTCCACAGTTTCATTCAACCACGTTTACCAATGGTATAATATAAACATATTTACTTGTTTCAAATAATTAGACGCACCTCAATTTGTACAGTTTACGAGCACAAATACTTGAGAATTCACACTGCATACAGAGAGTTTATTTTTGACAAACGCGGATTTCATTACAGTACCTGAATGCACCAGCTTGTCGAGGTGTAAAAATTGGTATTGTTAGCCATTGGATAGATAAAGACTTAGCAAATAAAGGAGGATGACAAAGAGACATTTCATTAAACACTACATTCTTCATTACGATTAACATTTTACAAATCATTCTACATAGTATGTAGTAAACAAAACAATTAAAGACGGAATCGCGAAGAGAACAATTACAGTATCTCAAACAGGTCGCCCATTTAGTGCCAACAACTGCAGCAACTCGAACAGACTTTGTGAGGGGAGTCATGGAATGCTGGGATGGGAAAGTAGGAAAAACAGAAACTCATAAGGAAAGGGTTCTAGCATTTCGATGCAAATCATCATCCGTTGATATGGCACCCTTTATCGTCGCCAATCCTCTTCACGAATAGGGTACCGTTCCGTAAACACTCCTCGCAGTTTTCCTTCTTTCTTCAATAGCGCCTTGGTTCTCGTGGTTTCTCACGTAGCGACCCAGATTTTCATTGATGTATATTCGATTCTTACCGAAAATCCAATTTCAGAGAGCGACAAAGAACGAAAGGAGATACCGGGAGAGTAGAAATCGTTACGCTGGACATTTATCGCGAATTGCAGCAGGGACCATATAGATCTTCCAGGCGCGTTGAGATTCCTTTGAAGAGCCGACGGACATCGACGAGAGGATAGTTCTTCTCACCATAGCCGAACGATTTGACACCATGCGGGAAAGTAGAACAAATAGATTTTTCGCCTTTCACGAATGGGACTCCGCTTTACAACAAGATCATTTCAGACAAAATAGTCATTGCGGTCGAAAGTAACATTTGTAAACAATGACCTCTTGCGTATTTTTCTGGGATCTGCTTGTCTTTCTGCCAACCAAAATAGCACCAGAAACAGATAGAAGGAGTTATTACTTTCTCATTGGTAGTAGATATAGATGTAAGCAACCTGGCATTTCCAGGAAATTTACGTTTTAAGTCATTGTTTACAATTGTTCCTTTCGACCTTTGACGATTTTGTCTAGATTTGTTCGGGCAGTTTCTATCTAAAGCCAGCAATGTTTCCTTCTTTTGCTGTATCGATCGATGTGGTTAGGCTATCGAACGTCTGGTTGTTTTCTTCAACTTGTCGATATCTGATGCGCAAGTCCTCTGCAGCTTTTCTGCTCATCTGTATAGTGAGAGACGATAACGATTCGCCGAGCTTCTGAAGTCGTCCTTCACCGCCCGTTGATAGTTTGCCAGTTGAGATTGCATAAGGTTGGCGAGCTCTACGCCAGTCATCGGCACTTTCCACTCATCTTCTCGTAAGTGAGTTACTTCGCAGTTGTATTTGCCGTTCTCTCAGCCATGGCGAGATCGATAGTGCCCACTAGCAAAGTAACTGCTCGAATCAACGTTCTTTTATTAACAAGCACAAATGTCGTCTGATGGTAATACCAGGAACAGATAAACGCACTTTCACGGAAATAAGCAACTATTTTGGCATAAACGACATGCCTGTGGGACTGATGCACTAAAATTGTTAAATTTCACAGCATTTGGCGATTTTTTACTTAGAAAGAACAAACTTGTTTCATTGTTTGCACTGACGGAAAAATTCTTACGTGCACTTCATTCTACTTGTTTGTACACTTTTTGTAATATCGGTAGGGTGGTTCAATCAAAACAAGAACGATTCTCGAAGTCCAAAGATAAGTCAAAAATTCATACATAATTCGATAAAACGTGTTATAATTGCGGTCGTCTGGGCCATTCACGCGTCAATTTTGTGCCTCAGCTCGTGGCAAACAGTGCAAAACTGATTTATGAACACTCGAACGTTTGTGCCGCAAACAGAAACAACGACCCCTTCCGGATCAAGACAGCAAGCGTTAGAGCGGTAGAGAATGAACGACCGACTTCCAACGACGGTAATAACTTCTGAAAGAGGAGACTGGACAGTAGGCCATATCCTCCCTTTATTTTGTAAAAATGGCCGGGTGTCAAGAATTCCAATTCTTGAAATGTTCGTCTTGACTAGAAAACAAACATACTTAAATTTGAAGACTGTACCTTGACGTTAAGTGCTCCCCAACGGACCTGAAGAAATGGTAGTACGGGTGACTACCCACGAGGTGGCAAGCACGCTACTGTAGTGTATGGTCTTGCAGGTCGACCAAGATCAGTGTCGTCTGGTTGATAACATTTTATGTTCGTTTATTTTTATTATCAATGTTGTTTGGGACACTTTATCATCAGTACACCAGTTTTAGGCACAACACACAGTCATCATATGTATAATACGATTCAAAAATTAAGTGTAAGGGAAGCCAATTATGTTTTTATCTAACTAAGTTTGCCAAAAGTTGAAGTGTGAAAGTTGAATAAAAACACTTAATTGGCTTCCCATACATACTTTTGAATCGTTTTGTACATGATGACTCATATTGTTTTTTTTTTACTTGTTTTATTTTCCGTCGGCCTATTTCACATGGTGACAATCACCGACGCCAGGGAGACGACTCCACCACCTGACCTTACCTAACGACTCATGACAATGAACCGGGACCAACGGCTTACTTCCTTCCGAAGCGAAGACGTGACCAAGATTTTTTCGCCTCAGAAAATCACCGACGTCGACTGGAATTGAACCCAGACCCACTGGGGTGCCAGTAGCAGTGAGGATTGCTTACCACTACAATCGCCATTGACGCCGGTGACTCCTACTGATCAGAACTAGTGTAATTGAACAGAGAACCACAGAGAGATGGAAGGTTGGGAGTTTGCTTTACATCTTCAATGCATGTTCACTATAGTTCATTCTATTTACCGGCGCCAGCCACGTCCTCACGGTCTTTGTGTGGGGGGGAGGATGATTAGTTTGACAATCGTTGGTTAGGTAATCGTGTTTACCTCCTTGCGCAGCTGGGTACAATTGCGGAAGGGAAGGATAGATTTGTGTTAGTGTGGCAAGTTATGTATAGATCATGGATTCGCAGTGGTAAGTGATGCGATCATTATCAATGAAAGCGCAGTAGACTGTATTTTATTTTAAATCTAGTGGTGATAGAAAGAGGTGTTGGACAAAATAGCAAGGAAATGGACGGGCTGATTGTATCTTCGACCATCTGCCTAGTAAGCAGAACGAGTAACCACTGAGCTAATGCAGCCACGTCAATATATGATGACCTTATTGTGTTGCAGCTAAAAACTGCGTACTGATGATAAAGTGTCCCAAACAACATTGATATTCTCTAAAAAACAAACATAAAATGTTATCAACCCACGACACCGAGCTTGTCGACCGCAAGACCATACACATACAGTAGCGTGCTTGCTACCTCGTGGGTGTCACCCACTACCATTTCTTCAGGTCCGTTTGGGAGTACTTAACGTCAAGGTACGGTCTTCAAATTCTATATGTTTGTTTTCTAGTCAAGACGAACATTTCAAGAGTGTGAATTTTGACTTGGCCATTTTTACAAAATAAGGGATGCCCTACCGGACAGACAAAGCATACTATGCTTTCTATTCAGGCACCAAAAGCGACGTTGTAACTTGTGTCAACGGTGGTATTGAGTTGGAAATGTTGGTAGACTCTAGCGCTGATGCTAATCTGATCAGCAAAGCACGCTGGTCGGAACTGAAAGATAAACGGGTACAAAGTTATCTCCACAAAAGGAAGTACCAAGATCCTCAAGGCTTGCGAAGTGATCAACCGTTGATGATTTTGGGATCTTTGTCGCTGAGATAGAGGTAGGCAAATGTCGAACGCGGGCTGAATTCTCGGTAGAAAGTGGACAGCGTTGCCTTCGGTGACACGACTGCCAAACAATTAGGCATTCTGAAAGTTGGGCTGTAATATCAACCGTGATACCATTTCCGACAATCGGGCGGTGTTAGCAACCATCCACATCGACCCTGACGACGTTCCTGTGTTTCAACCTTATGCGCCGCCTTTCCTTTAATACCTCTTGAAGCAGCTACTAACAGAAAATTGGACGAGTTACTTCAGCGTGACATTATTGAGCCAAAAGTAGGGGCCTACCAGGTAGGTGTCACCACTATTGTGGTAGGTAAGGCAAACGGTAAGGTTCACAGTTTTGACTCGTCGTGAACGAAGCGGTGTTAAGAGAGCATCACCCCATGCCAGTTGTGGATGACTACATTGCGCGGTTGGGGTAGAGGAATCTGGAGCAAACTGAATATTAGAGAGGCTCTCCTGCAACTCGAACTCGAAGACGAATCCAAGGATGTTACCACCTTCATCACGGGAAGAGGACTATTTCGTTTTAAACGGTTGCCATTCGGACTAGTGACGGCTCCGGAGCTTTTCCAAAAAGCTATGGATGAGATGCTATCCGGATGCGAGGGAGAAGCTTGGTACCTTGACGACGTCATTATCAACAGTTATTCGAGAGCATGATGTACGCCTTAATGAGGTAATGTAAAAAGTTTATTTGACGATGAAGTTAATAAAAAAATACTTAAATGCTGTCGGTGTTATTTGATTGGGTATAAGATGATTACCTACTAGATATGCGTTATTTCAGTTGTCCTGTTTGGAAAAGTCGGGAATGTTGCCCAACTGGGATAAATGTCAGTTTAGAGTCACTGAACTAGAGTTTCTGGGACACAAAATCAGCGCCAACGGGATCAGACCATCGGATACGAAGCTACGAACCCTACTATCATTCCGGGAACCTAAAAATGAAGCAGAGCTCCGCAGTTTTCTTGGTTTAGCCAACTACATAAACAAATTCATACCTAATTTGGCCACCATCGATCAGCCGTTACGGAAACTACTGGCAAAGGACGTCAAATTTGATTGGTCAAAAGAACAAGACGATTCCTTTAAGAATATCAGAGCGGCCTTATGTAAGTGTAGAGGTCTGGGGTTCTATAAATTAGAAAACCGAACTGCTGTAACTGCTGATGCAAGTCCGCATGGGCTTGGAGCACTGCTAGTTCAGTACAACAAAAATAACGAGCACCATGTTTCGCCTATAAATCGTTGACTGAAACGGAACGTAGATACTGCCAGACAGAAAAAGTAGCACTAGCAATTGTCTCGGCAGTAGAACGTTTTAAGTTTTATTTGTTAGGGAGATCTTTCGATATCATGATTGATTGCAAAGCGTTATCGTTTTTATTTGCAAAACGTTCAAAGCCTTGCGCGCGAATCGAACGCTAAGTTTTGAGGTTGCAAACATTTTACTACAGGGTTATACACATTGCTGGCAAGGAA
>JASCZW010004420.1:0-51483 GCA_034211315.2 Aedes japonicus
CCTCGAACCGCACTCACGGATATTGGTCGTCGATTTTTCGTTTCACAAGTTTTTTAGTTCCGACTCCAAAGCCCTGCTCCTCACCAAGGCAAATCCAAATCGATTATCACATTGCAGATCCTCGTGCCTAGCGTGGTCCATATCTTACCGAGAGAAAAACAAAGCAAAAGTGAACGCTTTTCGGAAGAATCACACCTAATTGTGGGTGTAATATGTTACCCGCGATATTTTTTACCTTGGTTCCTTTTTTTCACGACTCTTCGACCACGGCGGCGTAGAAAATTTATCATATCGTTCCCCGTGGATCTCCGAAGCTGAAGTCGCTGAGTAGCCACTTTTTTTGTGAGTTTTACTCCTCACTTCCCAGCAGCAGAGCAGCACCGCGAGAGAGCGAATAAATGTTTTGATTTTTTATAGAAGTTTACGAGGGATAAACGAACATAATAATTATAGCCCTTAAGTCCCGAGTGTTCTTCACGACCAAAGTACGGAAAAAAAGCCACAAAGAATTCTGGAACTGGACACATCACACCCCGTCCCCTTATGCCTCTCCTGTGATGCTGTGTGATACGGCTCAACGGTGCGGAATATTTCCTCGCAGTTTTGTGTGGAGCACCCAAATTAAAGGGTCGTTTATGGTTCAAAGTTTGATATTTTCGTCCTAATTTGATTATACGGCCCGGCGTTCTGCAGTGATTTTTTTCCTCTGCAAGCCAACCACGAAGGGATTTCTGTGATTAATAGATATTACGAGATTTATCAGACTTGGCGCGTTCTCTTCTCACTGTCTGTGGCGGTCGCGAATTTTCTGAAAAGAAAGACCATAAAGTCGGAAATTAGGGAGTAATTTTCGCGGAAATCCACCAACAATGCGCCGAATGCGATGATGACGCATGGCTACGGCAAATCACGCAGCAAGCGGTACCTGTCGGGATCAAAAGTTCGTTTACAACTCGACCCTAAACGATCATACAGAAAGCCGTGGATCGTGCCTTACTAGAACTTGCTTAGAAGAACTGAAACCGAGCTCCGCGGTTTGAGCTCAAAACAAAGATCGTTCGGATAATTGTGCATCATTATTAAATCATCATGTTAACACGATTATTTTATGTCATTATAATGATGGCGCTTCAAAATGCCGACCGACCGTCAGGGCCGAACGATTTAAGGTTGGTTGAGGCTAAGAAGTGACCTTTTTGCGGAGTATTTTTCGGGGTTTAGTCATTGACCCCAGTCGGTGGCGGCGGATTTGATGTGGAACAATATTACGGTTTGAGACGCGTCATGCAACAGTGCGGTGTGAGTAAGGTTCTTGGAATATATATGATTCGTGAATTGGAGAGGAAATCGCGTGTGGCGCCACGGTCCAAAGCTGTGAAATTAAGAATTTATGGTTGATTTGAAGACAAAAAAAGGCAATCACTATCTATGATTAGCACTCTAACCCTCAATATATTTATATTGGGACTTAAATTTTATCATAGATAGCGATCAACATAACAACCTGACCTCTCTTCATTCTTTGTTAATGTGACTTACATTTGCAGTTTGGTTCGTCTGCCTGAAAACCCTGTAAATAGAACCTAACGGGTCGGGAACTCCCTTAGCCCAGTCAGAAAAGTTACAGCTACAAAGCAATACCATACTGGAGGTGACTGGGTTCGATTCCCGGTCTGGTCTAGGAATTTTTCGTTAAGAAAAATTTATCGACTCCCTGGGCATAGGGTATGCTAGTACTTGCCACACAATCATACTTTATGCAAAAATGGTCCCTGGCATCGAAAGTCAATTGATAACTGTGGAAGTGCATTTAGAACACTAAGCAGCATTAAGCAAAAATTGTGAAAGCAATAAGCTTGAAACGCTAAGTAAGAAGAAGGGTCAAGACAGGCGCAAGAGATTGCTTTTTCAGAAAACTCCAACGTCGCCGACTGGAATTGATACCACACCCATTGAGGTGCGAAGCCTACCATAATATATCTAAACATCACTTTAACTCTCTATTTTAACAATACAAAATTACAGGGGGAGATAGTTCATCGAATCTTCCAGTCCGGTTATAGCATCTTACTATAAGATACAAGTTGGTTACGCATCGATATCCTGTCAATTTCCTTAATTTGAAAGAAGCTAGTATTGAGTTATCTCAAATTATAATATTCCACTTTCTATATAACAAAACATTACTTTTATTGAGCGGATTGGAGACAATAAAATCATGGGATATAAAACCAAGTCTCCTCCGGCTGTTTCGAAACAGATGAGCTTGGAAATTGAAACATAACGTTGCCTGAGAGCACGAAGTATTTCGAAAGAGTCTAATGCTGAGCACTCAGCACTGAGCACTGAGTGCTAAGTGCTGAGCACTGAGAGCTTAACACAAACTGCTGAGCACTGAGTTTTAAGCACTGAGCACTGAGCGCTTAGCATTGAGCACTTAGTGCTGAGCACTGAGCACTTAACACTGAGCATTGAGCACTGAACACTGAGCACTGAGCAATTAGCACTGTGCACTAAGCACTGAGTGCTGAGCACTGAGCACTGAACACGTAGTGCTGAGCATATGGCACTAAGCACCGAACACTGAGCACTGAGCACTGAGCACTCAAAATTGAGCACTAAGCACTGAATGATAGCTTTTGAGTGCTGAGCCCTGAGCACTGAGCACTGAGCGGTGAGTGCTGAGCACTGAGTGCTAAACAATGAGCACTGACCACTGAGCACAAACCACTGAGCACTGGGCTCTGAGCATTGCGCACTGAACGCTGAGCACTGAGTGCTGTACACTGAGCACTGCGCGTTGAGCACTGAGCACTGAGCACTGAACACTTGGTGTTGAGCACTGAGCACTGTGCACTGAGTACTGACCGCTGAGCACTGATTGCCGAGCACTGAGTTTTGATCCTGAGCACTGAACACTGAGCACTGAACACTGAGCACTGAACACTGCAGGCACTGAGCACTGAGCACTGAGCACTGAGGCACTGAGCACTGAGCTCTGAGCACTGAGCACTGAGCACTGAGCTCTGAGGACTGAGCCCTGAGCACTGAGCACTGAGCACTGAGCACAGCGCACTGAGTTCTAAACACTGAGCACTGAGCACTGAGCACTGAGCATTGAGCACTGAGGCACTGAGCACTGAGCATTGAGCTCTGAGAACTGAACACTGAACACAGAGCACTGAAAACTGAACGCTGGGCACTGGGTGTGGTCCACTGAGCACTGAGCACTGAGCACTGAGCACAGAGCACTGAGCACTGGAGCACTGAGCAATGAACACTGAGTGCTGAGCACTGAGCACTGAACACTGAGCACTGAGCACTGAGAAGTTGAGCACTGAGCACTGAACACTGACTTTTGAGTGCTGAGCACTGAACCCAGAGTGCTGAGCACTGAACACTGAGTACTGAGCACTGATTACCAAGCACTGTGTGCTGAGTGCTGAGGATTGAACACTGAATGATGAGTTCTGAGCACTGAGCACTGAGCATTGAGCACTGAGTACTGAGCACTGAGCACTGAGCACTGAACACATAGTGCTAAATATTGAGCACTGAGCACTGTTGAGGTCCCAAATTTTATGCCGCTTCCTGCCATCAATTGCAAAGTAGTTTGTGGGGCAGTTACAGATTTTCGCGATTCAGCGAGTGTTGCAGAAATGTCGCGAACATAACGTGCCCACACATCATCTTTTCTATCGATTTCAAATCAGTTTATGATACAACCGATCATGACCAGCTATGGCAGATTATGCAGGAATATGGATTCCGGAAAAACTGACGCGGTTGGTCAAAGCAACGATGGATCAAGTGATGTGTGTCGTCCGAGCATCTCGAGTCCGTTCGAATCTTGGAGAGAGTTACGGCAAGGTGATGGATTGTCGTGTATGTTGTTTAACATTGCATTGGAGTTTGTGATTTGAATAGCTGGTAGCACGAGTGATAGACACGAGTAGCACGATCTTCAGGAAGTCTGTCCAACTTTTTGGCTTCGCCGACGACTTTGAGACGATGGCGGAAACGTAGGGGAGAACAGTACAAAACGCTTTGGTGGGGTAGAATGACCCACTCAATAAATATGCTTGAAATCTTCAAAGCTATAGCTTTAATGGAATGAAACTTTATCAATTCTTAAATAAAACAGCATAACTGATAATTTTGTAGTACAACAATGCACTAAATACACCAAAATATGATCAAAATTGAAGAAATTGTCCCGACTGTACCTGTAAATAATAGAGTTCAACAAATAAGCTTTTACCACACGTTAATATCCATGGTTTATAATAAATTCACTTCACATCTATTGCACGCAAAAAAACTTCAAGATAGTATCAAAACTACACTATAATTCAACGTATTTTCAGAATATTTAGACAAAACTATGCCAAACTAAAACCGGGGCACAACGCACCGTGGCGTTATGTATACGTCTACACGCTTAGAAAAAAGTACCCAGTGGAGCGGTTAAATGTATGAAACCAACGTTGGTTATAAATAACTTACTTCTGATAAAATTCTACCCAAGAGTAAGTAATTTGAACCCAATGGTGGATAAACACAATTATAACCAACGTGCTTCTCACACTTAACTGCTCCTTTGGGTTCTTTTTTCTAAGCGTGTATATCATGACCATACAACATATCACAACGTTTTGCCCAACGTCTTCATTCTATTCCCATAAGCTGCTTGACTAACAAACAAACCATAGAGGACGTGGCGAAATGTTCCAACTTCTCACCTCTAATGAGTTACTATCTATAGTAGTGTTTTTACTTGTTACAAGCGATGCATGCTATCCCAATAAGTGGTGCGTCATATCCCAGTGTTGTGGTGCGTTTTACCCCATTTTTTTGGGTGCATATTGAGCAATTAAAACTGGAAAGCAAATTGGAAAAGGTTGAATTTAAATCACATATGATCTACAACGAAAACATCGTAATACACCATACTCAATAACATATTCGTAAATTTCAGCTTCCCTTTTTTAGTTATTCACGATGTTGCTTAAACGGTGTGTTTTGTACCATCCTCCCTACATCATACTTAATGTTGAATCCGGTAGGATTGGGCTTGTGGTTAATGCGTTGAAAACAGAATACATGAAAGGAAAAGGCTCACGAAAAGACAGATAGCCTCCTACAACGAGTTCAGAACGACCGTGATGAAATCGAAGTAGTAGACGAACTTGTGTATCTGGCTCATTGGTGACTGCTGATAACGACACGAATAGAGAAATACATAGGCGCATTATGGCTGGTAATCGATGCCTACTTTGGACTCGAAGGACGCTAAGATCGAGAAAAATTAATTGGACCGGTAGTTCTCTACGGCCACGAAACATGAACATTGCTAGCACCACGGGAACCTATACCGGAATTACCGGGGCAAGATATTCATGGCCATTGTTGAGTAATATCATACTGGAGAAATTTCATGAATTTTAATACGCATATTGCCAGGTTTTTCTTCTAAATATGTGCATATGGCCTACAAAGAAATAGAAATAGTTTGTAGTAGTTTGTAGTTTGTGACATCCATTCCCGGAAATTCAATTGATATTCCTAAATATGTGTCTCCGTACTGGACAACAGCCCCTTAATCCCGAATTTACAGGAACCATATGCACTCAGGCGGACTTGCATATAGTGTATATAAATCAAATGAGTTTCTGAATACAACAGTGCTTAAAGAATTGAAATTGGTCAATAAATGCCAGAGTTACAATCATTTGAATTTGTTGGATACCCTACAGAACACTGAAGTGATCAAAAGAACCCCCTCCCCGCCCTTCGGCTCCCCTTTCTACTATACGAAATGCTTTTATACAGAAAGTTGCCTCTCAACCCAAGTAACACACAAAACATCTTTTAGAATTATTTAAAATTGTTTGTCCTATAAATGTATTATAAACGTATTGCAAAACAAGTAAAGTTTGGAGCGGTTTGAAACACTCGTATTTTATAGATCACTCTGACAAACGGTTGAGCTAAAAATACTTTTCTCACTGCTACAAGCGATTAATATCTTATTATTGTTCTTAAAAACATGGTTCCATACATACTTAATACATAAACAGGGCAAGATTTTATGGGCAGTTGTATATACTGTTGATATTCCATTATACCAACCATGTTTTGCAAAACCTGTTGTCTTTTCTCATTACGAAAAATTGTGGTTCCACTGCCAACGGAAAGCATATAATAGATGCTCAAAATTTACTTTTCAACAATCTAAGCTGGCTTAGCAAAGAAGCTATAAACCTATCACGCTAAGGACTAGTGCTCAAATCCCACGCTTGGCGATGTTATATTTTGTATGAGGATGATTTTTTTCATATTATGTTTTATAAGGTTTCATTTTTTGCGCTTTTTTGTCATATTAAAGTATGAAATAAAGTACTAAACACTCAAATTAATAACTTGTTTTGTCATTTAACAGTACTTTCAACTTTTTATTACAAGCTGTGTGCTTGAGAGCTGTCTCTTAAATGTCACTGAATTTCTGATTCCTGTTTTAAAATAAACTATGAAATGTCGTAATGTGAAACCTGAAAAGGTACCCGCTGTAATTAGAAGTTGTCGTTCCGCTTGCCGCCAGATCCTGATTTTCGACGAACAGTCACCCGATCCCGAAAGCGTTTCAAACTTAGAAACTACGAGTGATTTTGTTATATCATGATCCGACATAGATGGATTTCCACACTTTTGTGCAACATTTTTTCACGCAATTGTTGTCCTTTCTATTACATTTTCAAAACAATGTTTTTGTGACAGCAAACCGTAAGTCAAAACGTTCACACACACAATGAAATTGCGTTAGCGGTATTGGTGACATCTTCATATAGACAAATAAAAAAGATGTGGCTGTTAGTCACATCCTGGCTAGATTTTGCTAAGCACATACCTTAAATACTAAACATACTTTTGTTGCATTACTTCAAGGGGTTGACTTCAGTACTACAAGTTGTCAACATAGACTACATCAAAGGCCTGAATGTCGTTCCTTAAAATTATTGTTTGGTAATTTACATATCTTTTTGAAATCTAGCTACTAATGCATATGGCCTGGAGAAGAGTTCAGCACTGAGGGCTGTCAACTGAGACGGTACTTTGTATCTTGTATCTGTACGGATTACTATCACCAGGAAATATTAGAAATTATTGAACAAAGCTCGTGTCATCTAGGACAGGGTATTCATTTAACTAGTGCTCAAGCGGCCAACGCAGGCTAGTGCTAGTATTGTAATAGGGGTGACGTTAGGAAGGGCCTAGTCTCGACAACTAAGCTGTCACATAGCTTCAACTAGATAACCTAAAAAAATGATATATACTTTCTTATATTATTTTGAGGAATCTTATGAGGATATTGATCACATAATATTTCAATGCTCACAATTCACTTCAACCAAACCTTTTTTTATTGAATATTTTATGATCTCATACAACTCCACTCCTGAATCTCTGAGTGATATTCTTGACAGAAAATGTGTTGCATTATTGAAGGCTTTACTTAAATTTTGCATTCAAATTCATTTTTTGTGTTAGTCTTTTTCATCACTTTTATTTGTAGATTTCATGTCTGGTCCCAAGCTGTGTTGAATATTTGTCGTGGTTTCCATTAATTTGTTAATTTAGATTCCAATGGGAACTTCGACCCACTTGAAGATTGGTTTATTCTAAGTTCAAGATTTCGGCTCAGTTATGGTGTTTGGCCGTTTGAGTTTTTAGGATTAAGTTAATTTTTGTAACGTTTTCAGAAAATATGCAAATGTTGCTTTGTGCCCTTTATAGACAGATTTTGAAAGAAAATCACTCCAATGGGCCTTACCATCTTCCATAGTTGGAAGTTAAAAATAAATATCTAAATAATTAAATAAGTTATTCCTAAGCTATTTTACTACTATCCAAGCAGGAGACAACAACATATGAATACCTAATTTTGATCTTGATAACTGACCTTGGTATTGAAGAGTTCAGATTGAAAGGTAAAATACCTAAAGAAAATAGCTAAGAATTGAAAGGAAAATATCTCTCAAATAACAAAACTGGTTATTTCAGACACCTGGGAATACCTGAGAGGTACTATTTTGGTATTGTCTTACCTCAATTTGGTATTCGCATACCATTATGGGACCAATTTATGGTATTATCCTCAGGTATTTATTTTACCTCTAAATCTGCGCTCATAAATACCAAGACCAGTTATCAAGTTATTCGGTCTTGCTTGGGAGGTACTTAAGAGGCAGTTTCTTAGTATTTCTTACCTCAATTTGGTATTTACCTATGAAATACAACTCAGACAGAATTATATGTGACACAACCACTCTCTTTAGATCCCTTACATATTTGTAACCAACCCCACCAAAGCAAGCTAGAACAATATTGTAAAGTTAGTAACAAATCACCATCCGAGAAATACAGACGTTATTGGAAGAACCGTCCGTTTATTAACCATCCGAAGGATTTGTTTGCCGCGTGAACAATGCCAGCATGAGTTGCTCATCTGCTAAGATCTTGTTTGTGGGAAAACGTTTTTAAGAGCAATCAGTTTTGTGATGAACTTGTTCTGACGACACCGTGAAATAGATCGATCGTTTCTCGGTCCTATACGTTACGGGAAAAAGGCGAGCCTAAAGCAGAGCCCATGAAACAGCCGTATAACACTCCAACCGGCTTTGTTGATAAAACTACATTCAAAGCTGTTTTGTCAACACCTCCTCTATGCATCTCTAAAGCCGAAATGTGTACAAAGTTGTACACTCCATGAGACAGTTGTGAAAAACAAATGTATAAAACCTGTACAAGACCAAAGAAAATTTGAAAATGTTCTAGTGATAGATGTTAAGACCACTTGAGAACCTTCATAAAACCTATTGGCTGCCATCAAAACCAGCATACGGCCAAATGGACACAGCTGTCAAACTTCACGGTGATATCGTGGTTGATTTTGTTGTTGTTCTGCTTTGTTCGATTCTCTGCTCTCCTGATTTATTTATCAATAAATAATATCAAGAAAAAAGTTCTAGTGTGGTGGGAAATTTTGTTTGATAGCAAAATACGCAAAACAAATTGCTCCATATCAAATTTGCATTGAAATTTGCACAATTCTGCCGGTTGACCACAATAACTTTACATGTTTTTCTGTCAATATCAATGCTTTTCAACAAATTTTGATGTTAATAATTAAATTATTACTTATACTTTTTTAACCATGCATTGGTTTTTGATATAGTGGATATAAAAGGCTTATTGTTTGGTTAAACATGAGGTAAACAACCCTCGTAAAACACAACAAAGGAGACGTATTTTTGTTTTTTTATGTATGCACGGCTACTAATCAAAGGTATAAGAGTTGCTCTTTAACATAGTGAAAAAGAAGTGTCCACTTATAAACATGCAAAGGATGTCTGGAGGGACAAAATGGTATCCGCACAATTTTGTGGGTCCGTCCCCTACTCTGTCGATGTTCATTATGTTTTTTGTGTCGTTATTATGGTGACTGTTAGACTCCTGGGCTAGTTCGCCACCTGTGTTCATTATGTGATACATATGCAACCCAGTTCAATAGTTCAGTCATTTTTAGTCAGCTCGTGCTATCCTAGTATTCCATGTGCCAATAACAACATCAAAATCAATATTTTGATGAAAAATTCAAATCTGATGAGAAACCATTAAAAAAGATCTTACATTAGACTTGGAAAATATTTCGATTTTCTTGGAATCACCTATGACCAATGCACAGTATTCCAGAGTGCAAATTTAGCTGGATAGATACATTTTGAGCCTTAGTTTGAAGTTTTGGAGCAAGTTGTCTTCTTCAAAGTTATTTCTAATAATAAGGTGCTTCTTTTGGTGTGCATAAAAACTAGAGTGGTTCTTTACTGTCAGAGAAATAGAAAATCTAACTCTTCCAATTGCAGATATGAAGGCATACATTCTTCGGAAAAGTTGTAATTTTAAGCAACTTTGATTGAATAGATCCATTGTCTTGCTGAAATTAATTTTGAAATTTTATCTGGTTTATGGTTAGAGAAGGTGATTCAGAGTAGTGTAGACAACAATCAATATGTAACTAGCGATTTGAAATTGGTTCACTGTTGTAGAACCCCTTGGTCCGAATTACACCTTGAAGCCAGCACCTTGTTATATATATTTGCGCCTTTGTTTTGATTTGCTGTGTTATTTTGACAGAGTATTTGAGAGTGTGTTCATGTGAGTTCATTATAAGGGGTGCATTATTGAGCTTGGGACCGAGCTTGGGACGATGTTCTAGTACTGACTGAGCCAAGAAAAAACTCGTTTTTGTATGGGACCTACTGGTCTTAGAGTTAGTCTATGGTGTAGATGTGTTACAGCTGTTTAGATCTTTTTTTTTTTAATCACTCACACCTGTGAGTGGCCCCAACAGCATCCTTACCATTGGTTTAAATCGGATATTTCAACATATTCTTATATTCCATTGAAATAAACCACCCCTTCTTGTGAGTGGCCTTAACGGCATCCTTACTGTTGGTTTAAATCGGTCATCAAACTCGATGTTTTTAACGTATTCTTGCATTCCATTGAAATAAACCCCCTACACTTTTGAGTGGCTCCATCAGCATCCTTACTGTTGGTTTAAATCGGTGCCAAAATTTGAATAACTTTGATGTACATCTCTGTAAACAGAATTAATCGAGAAAATAGTTAAATATCTTATTCGTTACCGACGGCACAGTTGAGTTCAGAACACCGTTTACCAAAATGGATCCCAGCATACCAAACCATTTTATCCAACATCCCAGTGATTTCTCGTGGAACTGCAGAGGTGTTCTCGGCTTCCAATATAGCGAGTGTCACGTCACCTGCATTCGGGCGAGGCCGGGCGCCAGTATTGCCTTAGTTTGTGATCACCAGTTTTTGTATGTTTGTCCCAAGCATCATCTCTTGGTTATCTGTGTAATATCAACTGATCTGGCCATAACAGAGCAGCAACCTCGGGCAGTCAATCATGCTCATGCTCATGCTCTTTTCATAAAGTGACTAGTTTCTCCACACTATCACATTCTAAAAATGAATAGTTTGTAATCTCTTTCACATGCTGCAAAATGCTTAAAATTTGTTCACTTTTTGACGTATAACCTCTTTAGGCATTTCTGACTAAAACCTTTTTAGGCATTTCATGCATAATTCCAGTCTTGAAGCAAAGTGCCTACTTTGAAGTCATAATTGCATACTTCAGATTTACCGCTCATACTTTTCAAAGTGCCATCCATAAAACAAGTGGCCGATTCTCGGAGCTTCTAGATTCTTCTTCTTTGTAGCCTTTTTTGTACGGACATTTGTCAAAATTTTCATAGACCATGTCATTGGCCAGACCCGCACCTCTTCTCTCTTTCTAAAACTACACGTGATTTATGCAAGACCCTTACCCAAGTAACCATAAGCATTAATCTATAGCCCGATAATAGCACTATATCAGCAATAATGTTGCTTAAAAGTTCTATATAAGCATGCAAGCTTCATATTAGCATCATAAATGCACTCAAGCTCCACCAAAAATTTAGCATTATCACTAGCATTATATGCGCATATAAGGCTGTTATAATGCATAAAAGTATTTATCATGTTCATTCACAGCAAACATGCTTTATATCTGCATTTGGTGCAAGAAGAAGCAAAAGGAGAAATAGTTCTTAAAATAAATCGGAAACAGACAGTAGATAAATGCAGAACAATAGCTTTAGCAGTGCCACAAACGGGCTATCAAAACTGACAGTTATGTTCTGGTGCATTAATATAGCATTACTCATGCTATTTACGAGCTGTAACTTCTGCATTATATTAGCACGTTACTTCGCCTTTCTTAGCTTTATATTAGCATTATATCTGAATAAAGAGCTTCAAGGCATTTAAGTGCTGCTTTATATGCAGATACAATGCTAATATAATGCCACGTTTAGTGCTTAATGGTTACTTGGGTATGATTATAAAGGGTTTTATCTTCAGTATGTTTTTTTAAATGACAAGAAGGATGAAACGATGGGACTAATGAGTAAGTAATATTCTAAACTATATTGAAACATTCGTGCGTTTGTATCCCTATCAAATATATTAGCAAGGTTCCTTAAGAGGTCGGATGTTGACTGTAGCTGCGAGGTGGAACGTCTCGCATACGAACGTTTCGCATAATGAGAATTATTTGCCTTCTCTAGAATGATACCTGTTTTGTATGAAACTACTCAATGCGAAACGGTCATTTGCGAAACGTTTTTTAATTTGAGCTATTCCCTTTCGGCCCATTGCTGCTCCTGTAGAACGATGTTGAAGACTTATTTTTCTAGTTTGTGATGATTCTGACGTGCTAATGATTGAATAAATGTCCAAAGTTACTTACTTTTTTTTTTTTTTTACTTATTTATTTTCCGTCGGCCTATTTCCTCACATGGTGACAATCACCGACGCCAGGGAGACGACTCCACCACCTGGACCCTACCTAACGACTCATGACTATGAACCGGGACCAACGGCTTTACTTCCCTTCCGAAGGAAGACGTGACCAAGATTTTTTCGCCTCAGAAAAACCACCGACGTCGACTGGGATTGAACCCAGACCCACTGGGGTGTCAGTAGCAGTCACGCTTACCACTACACCACCGACGCCGGCTAGGTTACTTACTTGCATCAACCCAAAGTAGATATCCCAACAAAGGGGTTATACATAAAAAACGTAGACCGATTTTTGAAAATATCAGACTCCCCCTCCCCTCCGCAGTGGGCATTGTACTTTTGGTTTTGTAAAATTTTGACACTTAGTACGAAACTTTGACTTACACACTTAGAAAATTTTCAGAGTATTCGGTAATTTTTTGCCGAGACTTTCGGCAGCTGAACGTTCGGTAATCCGACTTGCCAACAATTTTGTGAGAATTTGAACCCCCAGTATTCCGGTAAAAAATTACAGGAACTTGTCAAATTTAACCGAAATCCGTAAAATCGGGTTACCGAACTGTTCAGCTGTTGAAAGTTCGGTAAAAGAATTACCGAATACTGTATGAATTTTTTCTGAAAGTGTGTGTGAAACCGAACCTCCTCCTCCCCCTCCTAAAGGTATGCACGTGGTTTGTGGACAGTTTTTTATTGGTTCATCTCCGTATTGCTTCCTATGAAACTTTGTTGAAGACTTTTTTCTCTTTTCGATACAAGTATATGCAAAGCTTCGAAAGTTATAAAAGAGCAAAAACTCAGAACCTTTTGACCACCTAAGCATAAAAAGGAGCACCCTAATCAAAGAATAGAAGAAAAAATACGAGTCCAATATGTTCATATGAAGAACAACTACAACGATTAAAAAAACAATTAGAGCATTGGCCGCCTAAGTGCTGGACCTGCACAATTGTACGGGTCTGAATTTGACCCGAAATATTGCCTGGATCGGTAAAGTATTTCAATTAAAGAAAGTCTTCCTACAGTAAAATTGGAAATAATCACCAATATATGGTCCGTCCCGAAAGGGATAATAAAACAAAATTGATTGCATACAACTTTTAGAAAACCTTAAATAACTAAGCTGGATGATTTTGGCAATGTTACTTGGGATAAAACTGACTAAAATTTGAAACTTATTGGCACTTCTTAATGCCTTAACAAAACTAAATTGATTTCTAGTGGCTTTCATAAAACTTCAATAAAACCTAATAAAGCTGGATAGTTTTGGCAATTTTACTTGGGAGTGGACCATTGGTGAGCTTATCCGTGCCACGCGCGTGAAATTAAAATACTTCGTTTGCTAAGTCGGATGTTTCATTTGGACTCAGAGGCCAGGAGAGCCGTTTGGTGAAAGCTTCGAGCGAATAAAAAAATCTCATAGATTCACAATGGAATGTATTGTAACCATACAATAGAATATATAGTATGTACAATAGTTCTTATTGTTCACAACTATAAGATGACAATAGAAGTTATTGTTACCACAATAGAATCTAATGTAAACTGAGACATCGACAATAGAAAAGGAGGATTGTTATGTATCTTAACTATAGAAAAAATCATTATTTCCCGAACAAATTCGAACCAATAACTATTAATTGTATTGTTTCACAATTGTTGAAAATCCAAGCAAATGGAGTGAATTGTAGATCTATTGTAATGACAATATGCATTTTCCTTTATCTGATTCATGAACAATAAGATTCATGGTTGGAAATAAATTTTTATGTTATTTTATATTAATGTATTGTAATTGTATGGTTATTTTTATCCGAGCGTATGGGCATTCCGGGCATAACGCCTGAACATTTTTCTTACATGTCATTCAGCAGACTAGTCTTCAATATGATTTTTTCCGGAAAAAATCGTTATGCTTTTCTGTTCTCTGATAACATTCGGGAGAATCATAACTCATGCCGAATTTTTCAGACCTTCCAGCAAATATAACTGATATTTGGTAGGTTAAAAGGTTGTCACATACCCTAACCTTAAATTATGCTGAATCGACTTAAAGAAGAATCGAGATTTTCTCATGTTTTTCCTCGGAAAGTGTAGGATTGCTGCTGCTCCGATAAAATGCGATGCAAAGTTGAAACCTGTCAGTTATGTCCAATGTTTGGGCCAAATTATTTTACCTCAAGGCTATTTTTAAATTATTTGTTATGATTTTTGTTCCTTGAAAAAAATCACAAATATTTCAGTCAACACTAAAAGAAACTCTTTCCAAGAACAAACATTTTCGGTAGCATTTCAATCGTCTTCCAACTTAATTACCTCTTGAATATTCATCTACCAATTTGAATAGATTAGAGCTACCGATTTGCAGCTCGTTCATCCCATTCAAACATCAATTTGCATCTTTCTGAATGATATTCGATCAATCATAACGCACATCGCCCATATAGGAATCCTTTGTGAAAGCATTTTCCTCGGAATTTGTATACATTAAGCACTCAATATTTATGATTTCCAAAAAATCTTTTCCAACTCTCCTCCCAAATGCCGCTTAATAACAAATTAAATCGAATATTTCACAAATTGCTGCTTTGCTGAATTTCTGTTGCATCAGAAAATAACCGTCCGTTAGCGGTTTCATTCCACAGACCCCGAACTGAGATTTGTTCATCGGACTAATCGTCCTCAAACGTCTGCGGGTGCTTCTGATGCTTGATGCTTGGTTCCGAACTTGATGATGATGTCGGTGGTTCTGCGATGCATCTCCGAGGCCAGCGCAGTAGGTCGTATATAAAAACGAACGCCAGGAACAAAGGCTAAATCGACAATCAAACGTCAATAAAATGATAGACTTCTTGAGAAAACTAAATTAAATTAATGATTTTATTGCGGTACCAATCCCGCGCAGGCTGGCAGCAATCCCGAGCGAAATTGTATGGTATTGTAAAGTTCGCTAATAAATAAAGAGGGCAATCTGAGACTGGCTAACTTTCTTGCGATCGACGGTGGCCGGTTTGGCCCGAGAGATTCGTTCTGATTGCAGTGATTCCGCCGAAGGTCGGTAGGGGGTGTGTCGTTTGTGTAGACAGTGAGAACAGCACTGGCAAAAACTAACATCTCCTAAGACGTATAATTTGATATGGCAGTCGGCAGCGATGAGCGATGCAGTCCGTCAGTGGGAATCTAATGTGTGTGTGATTTTTATATGTTGCAAGGAGGTGGAATTGGGTGTTCATAGAGGAGAAGAAATGCAACGAAACGGTGGTCAAGGAAGGCGATTTTCTGGAATTTTTCGATACTTTGCCGTTTTTTTCTGATGTAAATTGTTATAATATAACTTATACAAAGCCAGAGACATCTCGTGATTAAAAGCTCGACCTGTTCAGAAGATCTGCGCTTACACGAGTTAAAATAGTTATTTTGTTTTGAAACCATACGGTTAAGAATGGTTCCCAATGTCATTGAAACCCCACAAGTGTGTTCTAGTGCAATTAGCAACAACAATGAAATTGTAAAAAAAAACAATAACAATGATGATGATGATGATGATGTATTGTAGCAAGGTAACTTTCCACATCAAAGGAATAATCTGAAAAAAGATTTGATCAGGATTCAAATGTTATTTGCAAGCATCAACCTCCTACCCTAGTAGCACACTTGCCATTCGGTTGAGATAACAGAAAAATGACTTGCTATGTCATAACCAAGTTGGTACAACTAATTATGATCGTAGTGTGCTACTTGGGTATATGAAGGGTCAAAAAGGGGCGGGCCCGTAAGCAGAGACACTTTCGTGAAACCCACGAGTATAGGGAAGTGAATCTCCTTCCAAAATAAAGTTCACACTGACTGCACTAAAATAACAATAGGGAGAAGGCAGTCCCATGCTCCCTATCCAAATCGTTTCACTTGGGTGCCCTGATGGTCCCTCCCTTTCCACGCTATATGTTATTTAATGAAATGTTGTATTTAGAATCCTTTGTTGTGGTCATTTGATTGCTTAGCTTGTGTTAGAAAATTTGGCTGAATGTAAAATTGGTAAGGGTTATAAACCGTTCTTTACTTGTTGCTTCAATTTGATGTAATGTCCAGGTTGTCATCAGGTATGGTATTGCTCGCAGTTATAGGATAGGGAAGAGAACAGGAGAAACAGCAGAGTAAGCATTAGTTATTGGTAACACGCTAAGCGCATCTAAGATTTTCATGGTGATATTCTCACAGCGACCGTTCAGAATGCCAATAATCGAGATATATTGGAACATGTCAAGTCAAATTCCACAAAATTCTACAATCTGCTTAGTCCAAGATTTTCAGAGAAAGAAAGGTGCCTAAGAAACCCCAAACTGTCATCATAAGTTGCAGCAACTTGGCTGGATTGAGCCACAGTGAAGTTACTTCAAGCGAATAGTAGAACTAGGTGAGTCCATTCCAGATATTAAAAATATGTTCGAGCTAATTCTGACCCACATCTGCCGTCGAACATTTTTGTATGTTATTTTTCTCTGCGGGCTATAAGTGCATTGATTTCTACCACCGGTTGATTTGTTGGTTTCGAGTACAAGTAAAAACCCAAGTGTTGCTCACACGGTAGACGATAGTTTCGGACCTCTTTAAGTCAAACCCGTACTTATTTTTCTGAGTTAGCTATAAGCTGCAAATATATTTTAATAATTAGTTTTATATAAGTTTTACAATTTTTAGGTTACCTTACATTTAATTGTCCTTCATGTAAGTTCATTCGTCTTGTGTAAACCGTTCACCTTCACCGGGCTTGATTATTTCGGGCCTCTCACAGTGCGCGTCGGGCGTGGCAGCTCTAAAAGATGGATTGCTATCTTTACCTGTCTGGGTACACGAGCAGTCCATTTGGAAGTCACTCACACACTATTCACTGAATCTTGTAAGATGGCCGTACGCAGGTTTATTGCTCGCCGTGGTGCGCCACAGGAAATCTACTCGGACCGAGGAACTAATTTCCAGGGAGCAAGTGCGGAACTCAGACAGCAGATCCGTTCCATGAATAGCAACCTTGCGCAGACCTTTACCAATACGGAAACCCAATGGAAGTTTAATCCCCCGTACGCACCCCATATGGGTGGAATATGGGAAAGATTAGTTCGTTCGGTCAAAGCTGGTTTAGCAAGCATGTCATTGCCTAGGAACCCGAACGAGGAGACTCTCATGACAGCCATTGCGGAGGTGGAATCAATCGTCAACTCGCGTCCATTGACATATCTCCCTATCGATAGTCAGGAATGTGAGGCGTTGACACCGAACCACTTTCTACTGCTCAGCTCCAGCGGTGTGGTTCTAGCCACCCAGTTACACCCTACGGAGGTAGACGCAGGATTGCGGACAAATTGGAAGCATATTCAGGTCATACTGGATCAATTTTGAGGCGCTGGATACGGGAGTATTCTGCCCGTACCGCTCGGCAGTCAAGCTGGTTCGGCGAAGTTACGCCGATAAACGTCGGGAACCTGGTCGTCGTGTGAACGTCGTGGGTGGACGAGATTCGACGAGCAGAAGTACAGACTCTGCGATGGGACCACGCAGCGCCCGGCCAGCGAAGATCGCTGTCCGAGATGTTGTTGGAGGTCAGGTATAGCTTTAGGAGATCTGAAGCAATACGTGCGGGGTCGTGTTGGCAACACGGAATATTTTCTATATTAAATACTCCTCCGCAAGCTAACGTGATTCGGCACTTATCATTGTCTGTTGTTTTTTGTTATTTGACGTTCTATTCAATAGGTGTTGTGGTTGTCATGGATGATACTGAACCGCTCGTACATAAGGTAGTTCTGAAGGTCGCTTGTCCGTGTTGCCAACACAAGAGTGCATCGTTTGAGTTAAGTACCCTAGTAGCACACGTGTTGCCATTTGGTTGAGATAACATAAATATGACTTACTAAGTCATAATCAAGTAACTACAACTAATTATGGTCGTAGTGTGCTACTTGGGTATATGCCTGTCTATTATGATGACACCAGACGTTGCTATTTTATTTAGCTACCCAGTTTCACATCAGTCGTTGCCAAAGTACACCCCTGTTTTCAAACCGGTGGTTGTCATCTTAGCTACTTCGAATTTCAGTCAAATTCAAACAAACGAGTTTTTTTTAAATGCTTGAAAACAAGTTGGTTTCGAAATGAATAAATCCCAGTTTTTCAAGAATTATTTTGATTCGAGAGAAGACGAGTTCGACTAGTTGGTATTTGCCTAGCAGGTGAAATAATGAACATTTACCGGCGGCTGCAAAATGGGGAGGATCTCGTCCTGGAAAACGGTCAAATATAAACAGCTCTACGAAGGAAGGTGCCCTACGACTATTCCACAACTATTTTTTAAACGAACCTGTTTAAATGACCGAACAGTTTAGAAGACGGTTTAGCATGAGTAAATGATTGTTTTAAGGTATTGTGGCAGCATTGGAGCAGCATAAATTTTGTGTCACCAGATGCAACAAAAACATATGGATTGACAACCCTACAAAAGGCACCGCAGTGTTTCAGCAGCTGGCATTCCTTTGGATGCTACCGATGAATACGTTATGATGGGGAAGTCAACTGCTCGAAATTGTCTCCGGGATTTATGCCAGACAGTACATAATCCCAAATTACAATTTTAGTTTTATTCTACCCGTATAGCACTCCACCGGTTTTGTTGACAAAACTTCATTCAAAACTGTTTTATCCACCTTTTATCTCCTCTATGCTTCTTTAATGCCGAGATTTGTGTACACTCTATACACGGTGGTGGAAACAAGTTAATAAAACCTTTATAAGGCCATAAAGATTCTGAGAATGTCCTTGAGAAAAATGTTATAATCACTTGAGAACCTTCATAAGACCGATTGGCTGCCATGAAAACCGGCATAAAGCCAAAAGGCTACAGCTGTCAAACTTCACTGTGATATTGTGATTTGTTGTTCTGCTGTGTGCGATTCCCTGCTCATCGAATTCATTTAGCAGTACCTTAGAAAAAAAAACTCTAGTGCAGTGGGAAATTTTGTTCGATAGAAAATATTTAAATAAAATTGAGTTTTTAAAGTGCATCATGCTCCAATCATATGTGCTTTTAATTTTATGGTGAATATTGGCTCGATGAAAGCTTAAGGCTAATGCGCCTCGGAAATTTTGCGAGTTTACAACACCAAAAACAAAATTTAAACAAATACATTCGATAAATTAATTATAAATTTCCACAAAATTTATGGAATTCACGACGATTATCTAAAAGAATGCCGAAATAGGTCTCCGATCTTCAGTTCATTTGCATTACATTTTAAATTTGGTGCATTTATTTTTCTTCATTTCAATTATTTCTTATATTACAATGTGGCCATTTGAAAAAATCACAGTTTGCCAAAAAGCCAATCCATCGCAATGGCTATTATAAAACCAATTTGAAGTTACATGAATTTAATCGAGACAGAATGCTCTTGTATGCTTTTTCTACTGACCATAATAAGATAATATGCATGAGTCCTGAAATGGAACTCAAAACAGCAATTTACGAGTTCATAAAGTCGAAATCAAACCTCTGATAGGGGTAAGAGGAATTTGAGAAAACCAGGTCTTAGGATCGTTGTAAACAAACTACTTAAACCAAATTGATTTCTAGTAGCTTTCATAAAACTTTAATAAAACTTAATAAAGATGGATGGATTAAAGAATGCTATTTGGGAGTATCTTTGGGAAAGATACCTGCGGTTACCAACCAAAGATGATCTTCAGAGGCTGATGCGAGTTGAAAAAGAGCGAGGCTGCCCAGGAGAGCTAAGTTTGCTTGCCTGCACCCACTGGAGATGGAAAATCTGTCCAACTGCTTGGGAAGGGCAGTATAAAATGAAGAAAAAGAAGCCAACTATCATTCTTGAAGTAGTGGCGTCCCATTTTCGTTGGATTTTGCATGCTATTTTTTATTGATGGCTTGATTCTAATAACGCCATAAACGGTCTGGAAAGATCTACGTTACGTAGTTGTATAATACTTCATAACATGATAATTGAAGTGACATGCTCCAACTCCAACTGTAGATAGCCATAATCCCGACAATACATGTCCTTTCAATAGATTGACAGATGAAGTGGACTTTGGAGCATTTCTGGCTAGTTTTGAGCACGTTTATGATTTAGATCTTGAACGACTTGATTGAACACTCTTGGAAACTAAAGGGAGATGAGCGTTTCCAGCCGAAATGACCTATCGACCAACTTCGAGTGTATCCAATTTAATTGAAAATTTTTACACACGTTTTACCCACGAGAGTAAGTTTTTTTTCCATTAATACAAAAAAATTTTGGACTCAAGAGTCAGTTTTAAGAAGGGCGTAAGCATTTTGAATAGCACTTCAATTAATAATTTGTTGCTCGAAAACCTTTGGTTGTACACAAAAACTGTCTAAGAACAAGTTCTGGCCTTATGTGTGAAGGTTGTTAAACAAAATATACACTGAGTAAATAACAATGTTGGAAAATAGTTGAAAATTACCATAAAAATTTAAGTATCTACAAAATCTATTGTTTATTTTTTTTACTTTTGACTTTGACGAGATAATATTTCTGTTGAAAGAAAAATTTGCTGCACCAGAATGTTCAAGAGAAAACCAAATAAATTTTAACACACAAAGTATAAAGTAAACAATAAGAAGCAAAATAGGCATATGTTAAACGAAAATTAAAAAAATACTGTTTGAACCATTTTATCCCATATCTTTTGAACCGTTCATCAAATCGCCTTTCTGTCAAGAAGAGAGTTGTAAAAAACTTAACAAATATTTCGAAAAACGTTCTGTGGTTACTAGAGAAACGAAAATAGTTTATGAAAAGGTCGTATTTACGATAATTATTCGAGTAATTAATAAGGTATAAAATTAAATCTCAAATATCTCGAGAACAAATCCTCTTACGAAGGTCATCAGCACTAGTTAAGTAATTTTAAAATGTGTGTGTGTGTGTTTACAATCTAATTCCCACTGTCTGGCAGCGGTATTATGGATAGAATCTTCCTGCAACTGTTTCATATTTGCTGTTTACAGTTGCAAAAAGCTTAAATCCGGGGATTAGAAGGTGACAGCTCTACCGCGACTCCAATAGCCCATTTCAAGAACGCAAGCATTCCGAAGCTATCTTCGTACACAATAAGCCCCGCTCCAGTACTGACATACTGAAACTTTCAATCAAGCGTATGTGCAATGCTTGATTGACGCGTATTTAGTGAGAGTTTACCTTTGATTAAATTTGGTTAGAATTGAATGAATGAAAGTATTACTTACCAATGCAAAATACTTGAAAAATATGTTAATACATTGCTTGTAACGTTAGGATATCACCCAATTATTATTCAAAGCTGCTTTAGTGTGAACGTTGCAACCTGCCACGAGCGATGCAATGTCTTTTCACGATCATACACATACGTGACACGAGTTCTTGCGTAGATCTGCTTTTTTTTCTACCGTCCCTATCACATGGTACAGCTAACGTTCTCCGAAACGTTTTTGTAGCTTTTAATTATATTCAAGACCTAATTTTATTTGCCAGGATTATATATTCTTGGTTACTGCGTCCATTTATTGGATAAATTAAACATCTTTTAACGTTTGACGTTGGAGAACGGCAGAATGTGATGAATATATGTACTATGGTGAGCATAGGTTCCGCTTCTCTATACAATTATTAAATGAAAATAATACAATGTCATAGTGAAATACTAAATCATATACATTTTTATGTCAGTCCATTAGTGCAACTTATATGTTCATGCTGAAATGCTCAAAAACAAATTGAGCCTTTAATTGAACTCCATGCTCTTAAAATAAATGATTTTGGAATGTAGAGATGGTTCCAAAGTATGCTGAAATGATCAATTAAATGAGAATGGAAAATATACAATATGACACGATCTTCAGTCCCACTCAATTGACAACATTGCCCAAGCCACGCCAACCAACGTCTCCATGTTTCCGCTGGCAGTCCTTTGTGATCACATGACTCACGAAGGCGTGAGGCAGGAACTTGTGAGTACTGGAGGCAGATCGCACCCCCTTTCTGGTTGTCAACTCACCATTTGAAGCCTTCAGACGGAAATGCCACTCAATTTTCGTAAAAACTGGATCTACTCAAAAATTGAGTTGATCCACGTTTTACGAAAACTGAGTAATACAAATACTAATGAAAGATAGGGGGTTTTGGGCGTGTAGAGCTTTGAAAGTGATTTGGAATGTCTCACGTAACGCCAAAATAAATTCGTATGGCTTAACCTACAAAGACACTTTGCTCTTTTTTGCTTGTATCCCACATCCTACCTACTTTACCAAATAATGCCATCAGATAGATTATACTTATTCGTTCATTGTCCACTATCCTTGTCCTCTCGCACTCCTTCCAGAAGTTCACGAAGCCAGATTCCATCTGCTTCCCTTTGGTCATGCGTTACAACGCATGCACTCGCTGGCCCAGCCTCCCGTCTTTGAAGGAAGAAACCGCTGCTAATGCCGGGTGCTTGCCGACCAGCGGCAGCGCTCGCTTCACGCTCTTCTCCCGAAGGTGGAATCCGTTTTTGTGATGCTGTTGACCTTTTCACAACCCGATCAATTGATGAAAATGAATTCCGGTCAATTACTTTGCCAAACTTCGAAACACTGCAAACATACGCGAGACTTAATGGAAACGAGTCACTAGAGCGTTTTATTTGTGATGGCCGATTAATGTGAATCCATCCTAGTTAAGTAATTTTAAAATACTTCAAAAATCAGATGATATAATCAAGATACGTTTCTTCTCGCAAACATTAAATTCTGAGAAATGCACCGAAAATTGATGTTAGAGAAACTTTTTTCCCTGACATTTCATCATCCTGCAGTTTTCGTTTAAATTTGCGTAATAGCTTCAAGTTCCTAAAGTCAAAAAATGAAAAAAAAAAAACAGAAATCGTTTTTTGAGATATTGATGTTGTTAATTGTCGATTTTTGTTCGAATTTTTTTTTCTAAGTGTATATTTTTTTTACAACTTTCACGCATAGGGTCGACAGTTTTTTTTATAAAACCAGAGGCTTTCGAGCTACATATTATTAATTGAAGTGTTATTCCAAATGCTTACGCCCTTTTCAAAACTGACTCTTGAGTCACAAAAATCTATGTCAGCGCGGAAAATGCTTAGTCTTCTAAGTCAAACGCAAATGCAAAGTTTCATTCAAATAAAAAAATATCGAAAATAATTTTCCACATATCCAGGTCATGTCTGGGAACGCTCAGATGATCAGATATCCGGGGCTTGTTTGTTTAAAGTATTAAACTTTTTTTTTTTTTCATAAATCATCACAATGTGCTTTTTAAAAAAAAAAATTCTAGCTGTCCACCAATATGAAATCCACCATCTGACTGGACAATGGACCCTGCAGGATCATCCAAATGATCGAAAAAAATCGTTAAATTGGTCAATTTATAAAACTGGCCGTGTGATTTGTTTTGCAAAAGCATTTTGGCGGAATGTGTTTTTAGATAACTTCAAAAAATTCTGCGTAAAATTTCATGGAAGTTTTTTGAGAACTCCAGAGAAAATATTTGAAGAACTTCAAGGAAAACCCTTTGAAAAATAGCAGAGAACTTCAGGATTTTTTTTGATAATTTCAGAGAAGTTATTCAGAAAGCTTCGGTAAAGCTCTTCAGTGAGCTTCAAGAAAGCATTTAAGAGAAATTCAGGGAAGTTGTTGAGAAAACTCCTGGAGGTATCCTAAGTTAACTTTGGAGAATTTCAGTAAATTTTGACAAAACTTCAAGGAAAGATCTTTGAAAAAACTCAAGAAAATTCTCAAGTGGACCTTTTGCAAATATCTTTAAAAATAAAAAATAAATCTATGGAGAAATTCAAGGAAGTTCTCCAGAGACCACCAGGGAAGAAACAACAACAAAAAAAACTTCAGGGAAGTTGTCCCAAATACTCCAGAACGTTTTTAAAGAACTCCATCAGCGCATTTTATGAAAGTTTTTCATAGAAATTCAGGGAAGTTCTGCAGCGAACTCCAGGAAATTCCTTTAGAAAACTCTAAAGAAGTCCTTTGGAGAACTTCAGAGAATGACCGGTTGTTTCAGGAACTTCAGGAAAGCTCCTCAAAGAACATCAGCGAAATTCTTCTGAGAACTTTGGGGGAGAAGTAACAAATAAATTAATTAATTAATAAAAATGATGGAAGTTCTCACAAGAACCTCCCTGAAGTTACTGGTACAAATTCTTTGAAGTTCTATGTTGAATTTTCCTTATGTTCTCTGATGAACTTCTCTGAAGTTTTCTGTGAACTTCTCTGAAGTTCTCTGTAGAACAAATCTGAAGATCTTTATAGAACTACCCTGAAGTTCTCTGTAGAACTTTACAGAAATTTTCCGTACAACGTCTCTGGAATTCCCTGTAGAACTTCTCTAAAATTATCTGTAGTATTTTTCTGAAGTTTTTTGTAGAGCTTCCTCGAAATTTTATAAAGAGCTTCCCTGAAATATCCGAAGTTCTCTAAAGAACTTCTCAGAAGTCCTCTCAAGATCTTTCCTGAAGTTCTCTCAAGAACTACCTTAAGGATCACACAAGAACTACCTCGAAGTGCTCTCAAAAACTTACCTGAAGGTCACTCGAGAGCTTACCTGAAATCTTTTCAAGAAATTTCCTGAAGTTCTCTGAAGAACCTTCGGATACGTTGGACGCATAACAGTTTCATGTTCTATGGACAAGTTATACGTTTGCCGGCAGTGAATGTCTGCAAAGGTCTTCCCTGAAGTTCTCCAGAGAAGTTTTCTAAAGAAGGATCTTCCTGGATTTTCCCGACAAACTTTCCTGGAATTCTCTGAAGAATTCCCCTTATGCTCTTTGAAGATTCTTCCTATAGTTCTCGGAGGATCTTTCCTATCATTCTCTGAAGTACTTACTTTAATTAACATACTAAGTAAAACGACAACAACGTCAGTTTTCATCGTTTGCTATAATTTTCATATTAATATAATACTGATTAAAATATAAATATAGTGAGCGGTGAAAGGCGACCTTACGGAATTTCAGCAAATTTTTAAATAATTCAGCGAATTTTCGAAGTTTTTACTCTAAGAATGCTAATCAAAAGCCAGTACCTGAGCAGGTGAAACTGACCTATGAATGCCTAATTTTGATTTTGATAACTGGACTTGGTATTTAAGTGCACAGCATAACAGGTTAAAATACCTAAGCAAAATACCAAAGAATTGCAAGCAAAATATCTCTCAAATAACAAAACTTGGTATTTAGCATACCTGGGAATACCTGAGAGGCACTATTTTGGTATTCCCTTACCTCAATTTGGCATTCGCATAACATTGTGGGAACATTTTAATCCCTGCCCTTCGGTTTTCTAACACAAGGTAAGTAATCATTTGACCACTACAACATATACTAAATATCCATGACATAATATATGTATAAGGGGGAAAGGGATGGACCGTCGGGGCACCCAAGTGAAACGATTTGGATAGGAAGCAAGGGACTGCCTCCTCCCTGTTGTTAACATTTCGCAGAACGAGAGCGGGCTTTTTGACCCCATCTATTGGGTTTATTTTGTCAATCGAGGGCTTGATTATAGTGCTGTGGATGTAAACTTGTTTTTGGAAGGAGATTCTCTTCCCTATATTCGCGGGTTTCGCATAAGTTTCTCTGCTTATGGGCCCGTTTAAACGTTTTTGGCCTTCAAAACATGAGCTTGATGATCACAAACTACAATACAATCCTGATCAAAACGTTTTTCAGACTATTCCAATGCTATGGAAAGTTTCCTTGCTGCAATAGATGGTAGTATTTCATCATCATCATCATCATCATCATCATCATCATCATCATAATGATCAACATTGTGAGAATATTTTTATGGTATTTTACCTCTTTTACCTCTGCGCCCTGAATTACTAAGGACAGTTATCAAGTTATTCGTTCGTTTTCGGTAGTCTTAGAGAAGCAAAATGTCAGAATGTCTACCGCTTTTTTCTACTGCTTAATGAACAGGTTGTTCACACGGAGGAGACACCAATGCAATATAAAAAGTTGTTCTAAAGGAATTCGTGCTCCTAGTTTTGAGAACGATTGGACACTTATTGACTTTTTTGAAGATACCTCATAACTTTCCGCAAGTAAAATGAAACCTAAATCGAAACTATTATCATCATAAATCCTTTTCTCGCCACCCCGTCAATCAATTCGAGTGATAAAAGTCCATTCCGCCAACGAGGGTCCCATGGACACACTACACGCCACCACGTCGGGGGATGTGAAGATGTCTCACGTGATACGGAGCAATTTCCACGGCGCACTGCTGAGCTGCAGCGCCAAAATCACATACCCCCCCCCCCCACACACACACACACACACACAAACAAACACAGCGCAAGGTGAATGCAAAGAAATCTGTCGAAAATTAGAGCAAAAACAGACCCGGCTGAGCGAAGTCGTGGGCTGGCTGCCAAATTGTAGGTGTACGCTTCTTAGTATCGGTGGGCGAATAAATGGCGAGAAGATCCGTCGCCGTTCGCATCTATCGCATCGTAGCTCGTGTGTGTGTGTGTGCATGCATTTAAGCAAAAGCTAAAACAAAATCTCCAAATGCCAACCTTCGCCGGTGGGAGCGCGTTTGAGATTCTGGAATTGTAAATTCTGCCAGTTCTGATCGGAGGGAAGCAACGAGACGAGACGGAAAATTAGCCTTCGTGTGAGCCTTTGTTTTTATGGGGTTTTAGAAAAATTAGACTACCTGTATCTTGGAAAGCCTCAAGAACTACAATGGGAACCAATAATTGTCTTCAAATTTCTGCCAGAATTTGCGAGGGATCCTTCCGACAGCGGGAACGACTGATGCTTTGATAATAATATGTAATAAGCTACTGGAATTTCTGCACACGATGACGAAAGCGACGTCGATGACCGTTGGACGTGGTGCGTGGGAACAGTAGCTGCCAATTCCCATATAGACTCACTTCACAGCAGAGAGGCATAAATTGCCGCCAGCGGCCGTCAAGGCTGTTTGAGGGCAAAGATAATGCTTAAGCGCAGTAGCTCGGGTGATCAGCCAATCGAAATGATGTGCCTATGTTTTTTTTCTGTTTTTTTTCGTAAATGGCTGTGGGCGATCACTCCTCGGCATCATCAACATCATCGGAGCGGAGCAGTGCGGTAGCCGCAACATAAACAGAGAACATAGAATCGAAGCGTACACAAGGACTTATTATGCAAGAAAACATCCGTGATGTTGCTTGTGGGAGAAATGCCGGCATTTTTGTTTTTTTTTGCGAACGGGCAAAGATTTCCCGGACCAGCTTTGTTCCTCCCACGGAGGTTATCATACCCGGGTGCAGGAGAGCCCTGGGGATCCGCAAAAAAAAAGGAGGGCAGCTCGTGGGAAATCACGTCGCCACCAGAGCTGGTGGCAGGGGCGAGGAGGTGGGTTACGCGTAAGTGCTGTCTTTTTTGAGTACATCTCTGTGGAATATGCTGTAAGAGAAGAGAAGACTTTGGTATGCGACCAAGCTAAATAATTTCTTATACAGATCTTTTTTGAACCAAGAATATGCCCGCTTTTAAAGTTGTTTGAAAAAGTAAATGATAATGATTGAAACATGAAACGTTCAAAGGCTGAAACAGTTCACATAGTTTTGCAAGAAAAGAAGTTTATTTGTTTGAAATTTAAATACACACATTTTATTAAAATTAATTCGATTCTTATGGAATAAAGTGCTTTTCAATTCTTATGATGATGATGATGATGATGACACTCATACGGTGTCCCAGAAAGTATGAACATGATTTTTACACAAAACTGCGCAAAACCATATGATGTAAGATAGCTGATTTCAACTTTGTGTCTTTGTTTACATTTTGAAGAACATGTTTGTTTGTCGGAATTGGACTTTTGCAACAAGGTCATCAAAATGCGAGGCATTTCTCCTAAAAAACAAAAACAGATTGTGTACAAATGGTGCCCTATTTCCAATATTCCACTAAGTCAACTAATGCTACTCGAAAGGGTCCGGAGATCAGATTGTAGATTTCTGGACACACTGAAATATGGTCGAAAACAAGGACCAATGGATTGAAAGATGGACCGAGAGACTATGACTTATTTGAGTATAAAAGAAGTTCTCATTTAGATTCTGCCAATAAACTGGGTACTTATAAGAGTATCGTCCAATGCACACTGGGCCAGAATGAAAAATTAGCAGGAATAAATTATTTTCACCAAGAAGATGCAACTTTAGAACAAAACTGTCTTGGGCAAAGTTGCAGCTTATATTCAGGGCTTTAATTTGATATCAGTTTCAGTTAGGGTGGTCCTTGAATATATTGAAATAAAAATTCTATCTATCACATTTCCTGACATAGAGCAATACACTGTTTGACAAAGTTGTTTCTCGTTAAATTTAAAGCAACTTTGTGGCAAAAATCATAGTCGTAGGTCTTTATGTCATTAGTTATGATCATTTTAACGCTTAAGAGTAGGGTGGCTCTGAAAAAAATAGTATTTTTCGCCTAACTTTTTCATTTTAAGTTTTATGAAAATGGTGTTTTCAGGAAACTTTTAGAACTTGTTTAAATACACACTTTGATGAATGAAAAACGTAATTTTAAACATTTGTTCAAAAGATATCGTGATTTTAGTCCAAAAATTACGATTTTTTCAAATAACATTATATTTTAAAGGGGGAAAAACGGGGATGCAAATACAATTGCATATGAATGGCAAAGATAAGAGTTTGTTTTTTGTTTATAAAACTCAGGTGAATTTGGAAGAATTTAATGGTATCATGAATGTGTGTTTTTTTTAAAATAAAATTCTTGATTTTTGTTAAATGTCGATGGCAATGGCGAATAAATCACCATATTTCAATTAAAAACTAATATTTGCAATGTGTTCATTTTTATAATAAACACACATGCCAAAAACGTAACAAAATTTAAAACTTTGCGAACGTATAGTGCGCCATTTAAAAGTGAAGACGGCTGCCATTTAAAAGTGAAGAAGGTAGTTTGAATTAAATGGAAAATACTAATTTTTCTTCTAATTTCTAGTTACAGGTATTACACTAGTAAGCTCAAACCTTTAAGGATTCATATAGAACAAGCTGCCAATTGTTCCGTATCAAATAACATACCGTAGAGCGGGGTGACTTCGATCAACGGGGTGACTTCGACCGCCAAGTCCGATGATTATTCTATTTAAAATTATCTCTCTTCAAGTGCCTGCAGTTTTCAAGCTTTGAACCATATATATTCAGCATTTGTTTTTAGCATTTCTCTATTTCCTTCACTATAATAAAATATTTAAAAAAAATGCTCCTTATGGTACTTTTTACCAAGCCCAACAATAATCATATATTCAAGCAATAACATGATTTTTAAGAAAATCGACAACCACATTTTCAGATTACTTAAACATTCGTCTCTCTAAGCTAATCGAAAAAATATTAATTTTGTATACATAAACAAATTAACAAATAAAAAAAATATTTTGATCGAAAATTAAGAGCTTCTCGAAGTGTTGCACTACCTTCCAATCTGTCAAAGGTTTGTTTTGTTTTGTTCTGTGTTGAAGAAAAGGTGTGAAACATTTGTTTCGACAATTTAATGGCATTGAGAAGTCCAAAACGCCGAGAAAGTACGTGAAAAAGTTGGTGGAAGAGCTTATTTACAGTACAGTTCCGAATCGATGGATGCTGTGTTGGAGGCAGTACGAGAAAAACGATATTCACTGCGTGAAGCTGCTCGGACCTACAGCATTCCTTACATGATACACTCAATGGATTGCACCTGCAGACGGTTGGTGGTCAGACAATCTTAACCGATGCCCAGGAAGCGGATCTCCGAGAAACTATCAAAATTGTAGGTGAATGGGGATTCCCTTTGACTCCGGCCAGCGCAAAGCTACTGGTGAAAGGTTTTCTGGATAGTAACCAGATAAAAACGCGATTCCACAACAACAATCCCGGTAAGGACTGGTTCACTTCTTTTATGAAAAAAGGTGAAGAAGGTGAATCTACAAGCATAAAAATGTGGTGTTTTTTTATTCATTTAAGCACTTCAAATGGATTAAATTGATTTTGATCGAAGTAACCCCATTATTGAAAATTGGCCGCAGGAATGAAACATTTTTTTTTAAGTTCATCTGACGTAATAAATTTTTAAAATTTCTGTGTAGTATTACTACAGATACCAGTACTGGTTTTAAAAATGTAAAACAAAATTTTAAAGATAATTGTCATAGAAAATTTCAAGAAATAGTTCAAAAAATGATCGAAATCACCCCGTTTTACGGTACTCTTTATGCATCAAGGCATCAATGAAGTTTCAATTGGACAATGGACTGGATAGCCAACCGAAGTCTAGGAGAGGATGTGTCTTTCATTCATGATTGCTAAATGCCACTCCAACGATTGTAATGAATTTGACGCGCCTCTCTTAAACAAACCATTCATTAAGATGTTAATTCACCTTTCAGAAAAATACTCGAACTTTCTGAGGTACACCCACATCAGGTTCCGTGCTGTATCCTCAGATATGCCCGCCGTGACGATTCTCCATTTTTTCTTGAAATCATCGGTACCATTTGCTTTCATCTTAGATTTAAAAAGTTTCCGCTTTACTAGAGCCCAGTACTTCTCTATTGGGCGAAGTTCTAGACAGTTTGGTGGATTGACTGTTTTCGGCACTTATTTGACCACTTGTATCTTAAACCATTCCAGGACAGATTTCGCATAGTGAGAAGAGGCCAAAACAGAGCTAGAGAGTCGTTGCTTTTGATAAACGGTAGCAACCGCTTTTGCAGACATCTTTATCGTAAACATCCTTATTGATAGTGTCTGAAGAGACGAAACTTTTAGATTTTTGGCCACAACTTCTTTGTCCGGAAATGCTCGGTAACAGCGTTGCTTTGCATTGCGGTATAAGAAACCAGACCCAGGAGCTGTTTATAGTCTTCGAGTACGTATGTTTCGTTGTCCATTATGATACAAGAAAATATATGCAAAAAATAAGTGTAAAGCTCCTTAGCACGACTTTGTGCATTGAAATTTTACTTATCATCATGGTTTGTCACCCTTTTCAGTTTTTACGCCTTCAGTCTTTGCCTCTGTTTCACTTTTTGTACGTATGATGTTGACTTCTCAACGTTGCGAGCCACATTTTGCACAGAAAGATTGGGATATTGCTGAATAATGGCTACCACCTTCTTGACCATTTGTCGGGAGCATACTTTTAGATTTGTTCCTCTTCAAAACCGATCCACAGCAAAGCGCTAGTCAAATGACTTGCAAACGCAAAACACGGTACTTCTCGGTAGTTATAAATTATTAAATAATTCAAAATTTATACTCGAAGAAAAGTGTCCGAAATTTAACGTGGACAGACTGTATTCACACCATCTCTCCCGGGGACATTAAAAACTACAAGGTACACCCCAATGGGGTTGTGCGCGAAAGTGACGTAGGGGAACGCAGCAATGTGCAATCTAGATGGCTTGATTGTTTAAAGAGTGGCCGAAATTGGTTTCGTTCCAAATCTAATTTCCATACACTAAACGTTCGCAATACAACTTTAATTATTTGATATAGCCTATCTTTATATCTACATTCATAAATCTTGCTTTCACTGAAAATAATATGAATGATATTTGCTATCAAGATACTCTATATCACGTAATATACTTAGTAGTGCGAATGGGTTATAAGTCATTTGGGACACTTTTACCCAAGAGGCTGCTAATGTGCTAATGTCGGAAACATTACGGCTTCGGCACACGAAAGATATTTTTCACAATCGACCACCCAGAAACCCAGCCCCCAGCACTCTCAAAGCCATGTTAACTTTCTTCCCAATTGTTCTGATGGCCCTGAAAAGGGCCATTTTTAGTTCAAGGGAACAGTAACTGCCACCACCTCATTTCGTCATGAAGCTAGTTAACTTGGCCAAGTCACTCGGAAACCGTGTGTATGGCAAGCTCTCCCGGCAGCAGGATCGAACGGTGGTATGAATTTTCAATTGATTTAAGTCGACCGGGAAGCAATCCGCTCGAAAATGCCATTGACGAAGCTTTTCATAATGCTTATCGCTTTGGAGGAATTGACAGAATCAGGTTAAAATGCTTCAGCATCCGGTAGATGCGGTGCTATACGTTTTCTTCTTTCGAACCTTGCTGCCTGAACTGTTTGCCTTTCGAGATGGTTTGCCTTTCGAATGCACCATAAGAGAATATTCTGTTGATATGATCGACCACCTAGAAATCATTATCCTTATTGCGTTGTAGATGGTTGTGCTCTGTTTGGGGATTGATAGTCTATCATTGCCGATAGGCATCTATGCAGCATTAGGAAGTAAATATGTAAGAAAATTCTATTGTAAACTCTCTAGATGATGATCAAGCATTTGGTGGTTTGATTTTCATGATACGGTCGAACTTCAGTTATTCCGCCAGATTAATTAGTTCTATTTAAAGCACGCTAGACGAAAGATTTCTAAACCGAAATATGCCTAATTTGCTTATCACCACCAGCAACTAATCCGCTATGCACAACTAAGAATTACAACGAACCAACTACATGGTCGGTCTGATGTGTTGTAGTGTGGCTTGAATTATCCGTTCTAGAACATGGCAGCAACCAGCGGGCGAGCAATTGCAAAATATAAGCAGACTTTGAACGACCCTTAGTTATTTGCAATACCGAAACATGATTTTAAGAAATATTTGGTGTTTGCCAAACAGAACTCAAGCAAAACTCAGGATCAGCCTGTATTGACGAATAAGGTAGGTTCATGCGTATACAATGAGCAAACCATTATGATAATTCAGTATAGCACTCTTTCAAAAACCGAATAGAGTTTTTTTTTGTGTGAAATACATCATTTAATAGTTATTGGCATTCTGTCGAAATGTGGGGACCATGGTGCTAAACAAAGATTGTTCTATCCCGAAAAATACCGTTTGCCTGTACAGACATTTAAATTACGGATTTTTATTATATATAATCTACATATATAGCGATATTATCTTCAAATATATCAATATCACCACCATATACATCTATACCATCTACACATTTATCTATATCATCTACATATATTTCTATATCATCTACACATATCTATATATATATATATATATATATATATATATATATATATATATATATATATATATATATATATATATATATATATATATATATATATATATATATATATATATATATATATATATATATATATATACCAACTGGATCATAGCTGTTTGCCTACAAATTTGCCACGCGCTTGGCATAGCACACAACTGCATTAAAAATGGCAGTCCAGCCAGTCACTTGCTAGCGACAGCCACTAACCCATCATTCTCTCTGGTTGCTCGCCCGCGTACCTCCAGGGTTCTTGCAACCGCCAGCTGCCAGGGTGATACTGGCCCATTCCTACTCTGCACAACTCCGTGACTGCCGAGCGAATGAAGCAAGTTTTGAGGTGTCCCCATTTTACACATGTTTGAGGCGTTCCTTATCTAAATTTGAAATCTGTGATAGAAAACTACAGTGCATTTAGTAAATTTACGTTGAAAAGTCAACATTATAAGACATTACTTTATATTTGCGTAAATATCAAGAGCTGAATGTTGAAAATCAATTGTTTTGATTATTGAAATCGAAACATAGAAAAAGTTTCCGATCGATAAATGGAAACAGTTTAAAAATCAATCGAGAAATGACTTGGTTATCACGTTTAAAACCTTAGCATGTTCGTGACGCTCCAAATTTTCGTACTCGCAACGTGTACCCCTGTGCTGAAAACAAAGACGTAGTCCTACGTCAAAACCTCTATTGTCCATATTTTAGAAAAGGAATCCCTTTTTTCAAGAATTGTATGGCATTAGATCTTTTTTTTTTTTTCGCCAATTAGTCGTCAATCAGTTCGCACGCGTTTTTAATTCGCTCCTCGTCACGCGCTTCTTGTTTCTATAACCGTTTTTGCATACGTTTGTTTTTGTTCTGCGTGCTTTTTTGTCGATAAGTTAAAATAAAACAAAAATGAGTTGTGAAGTTTGCTCGTTGGACTCTTCCGTTGACACCGTCATGTGGACTTGTGTTGGTTGTACGCGAATGTTCCATGCCGCTTGCGTGGGTGTAGTAGTTCAACGTAACTCTCTCCGTAAGAAGGACAAAAAGACGATTGATCCTTCGTCATATGTGCTCCCGTGTTGTAGCTCGTGTCAAAATCTCATCACGGCGAATTTCGAGTTCAATGAGCTTGTGAAGCAGCAATCTCAGTTGACCCATCAACAAAAAGGTCTAGAAATGCAAATTCATGCCAATACGGAGGTAATGCATAAACTTGTACTCCAAATGGACAAACCTAGCATTGCGCAACACACGATAGAAGGCATGGAAATTTTACTCAATAATATGAAAGATGAGCTGTCGGCAATCAATAAAAACAGCAGTCTTGCTGGCGGTGTCGTAACTGTAAAAAACCACATCACCTCGGTATTTGATACTGCAATGAAGGCAACAAAAGACAATGTATTTACCTCATTGAAAACAATGACGTCAGAATTGTCAACGGACCTGCGTAACATAAAAAATGAACTAAGTCAACTGAGTCAGCTGTTTCTTGATACAGCGGCCAGTTGTAGTATGAACTCAAACCCTCTAGTTGGTCTCGACATTCTCGATGAATTAAAGTCACTATCAGCCAATTTAATAACAATACAGAGAGTCGCACCTTCGTCAGCTGATTCATACCCCAGTTTGGATGTCGAACTAAATAATCGCAAACAAAACTCAGGATGGCGCCATTTGGGACATAGAAACGTGTGGAAAGCCGACTGGACTGAGTATGATGAGCGGAAATTGCGCCGTTTGGCCCAACAAAAACATGCAGACAAAGCCAGAAAGCAAAGACGGCAAAAATATGGCAAACCACGAAAACAACACAAATAGAAATACTGTTTTTGGAAATAGGAATAACATACAAGCGAGAAACCATGGCATGAACAACTACAATATGAATTTTTTACCACCGGATCGCGACCTCCTTGCAGCAGCAAAAATCATTTCTCCAGACCGCCAATTAATTACCGACCGACGATACGTTTTGAAAGAGGACCAACTTTAAACCCATACTCTGAAGACGAGCCAGCTAGCACCAATCATTTTAACTTGGGGAACTCCTCTGCAGCATACGAGATGTGCCCCTGCCGACACATGTCTTTTCCACGATATTGACGAACTCTCTAGAGGAACTACAGGACAACATTTCTGCAGAACCAGATGTTCTCCCGATTTTGACGACTTCGTTACATCAGGAAGGTGAGCCTATTAGTATTAACAGTGAAAATAAGAGTCAGGAGCTAGTAATTTACTGTCAAAATTTTAATAGGATGAAAAGTGCTTCCAAAGTGAATGAAATTTATAAACAAGTAGAGGCGTGTAGCTATCCTGTAATTTTAGGTACTGAGACAAGCTGGGATGCAGGTATAAATAACGAAGAAGTTTTTGCTAATCGCTTCAATGTTTTTAGAGATGATCGTGACAAATTATTATCCAACAAAAATGTGGTGGTGGTGTTTTAATAGCCGTAAGTGTTGAGTATGATTCTGAGCAAATTTCCTCTTGCAAGTACAAAGAATTTGACCATGTCTGGGTAAAAATTAACTTCGGTGAGCAAGTTCACATATTTTCAGCAGTTTATTTCCCACCAGAATATGCGAAAAAAGAGTCATTTGATATATTTTTTAATTTTGCCGATAGGATAATTTCAAACTTAGAGCCAGATGTAAGTGTTCATATATACGGCGATTTTAATCAACGAGCAGCGAATTTTATGTTAGATGACGAAAATGACTCTCTTTTAATTCCGATTGTTGGTGATAATGAAAATCTCCGTACTTTATTTGAAAAAAGTGCAGAAATGGGACTAAATCAGGTAAATTGTGTAAAAAATCAAAATAACTGCTATTTGGATTTATTGTTCACAAATATGAGCGATGATTTTTGCGTAATTGAATCACCCACTCCACTTTGGAAGAATGAGGTGTTCCACACTGCAATCGAATACTCTATATTCGTGCATGGTAAATCCACAATGTTGGATAATAGTTTGGCGGAGTCATACTTCGATTTTAGCAAAGCAAACTACGAATTAATTAAGCAAGAATTGAATTGCATTGACTGGCAAAACTTATTACGTCAACATGACCTGCATCAAGCTGTGGATGCATTCTATAGTATTATATATGACATTTTAGAACATACAGTACCAAAGAAGCAAAGAAAGAAACTAAATTCCAAGATACCAGCTTGGTACAATAGACAGGTTATTAATCTGAAAAATAGAAAGCAAAAAGCTCATAAAGCATTTAAACGGAATGAGACCAACGAAAATCTGTCAACGTATCTTTCAATATGCGAACAACTGAACCTAGAAATGAAACATGCATATACAGAATACAACACACATGTAGAAAGTAACATCAAATCAGATCCTAAATCTTTTTTTAAGTTTGCTAAAGAGAAACAAAAAGCTAAAAACTTTCCTTCAACCATGCATCTAGATAACAGGACCGGTAGCACGCCAAATGAAAATAGTAATTTATTCGCCGATTTTTTCAAAACGTGTATACATCTCATAACGAATCGGAACGAGATTATCAATATTTTTCATACCTTCCTGATCCAATGAAGGACATATCAGTAAACAATGTATCGCTGCTGGACATATTACGAGGTCTACAAAACTTGGATGCTTCAAAGGGGCTGGGCCTGATGGCTTGCCACCCATATTTCTCAAATCTCTTTCCAACGAGTTAGTTAAACCGTTGTTTTGGCTATTCAACACATCATTAGACTCTTGCTCTCTGCCTTCTATTTGGAAAGAATCCTTTCTCATCCCAATATTCAAAAGCGGTAGAAAATCTGATATAAACAATTATCGTGGTATTGCTATATTGTCTTGTATTCCTAAGCTATTTGAATCCTTAATTAATGACAACATATTCTCACAGGTTAAGACCTTAATAACTACCAAGCAACACGGTTTTGTAAAAGGACGATCAACAACTACTAATTTGATACAATTTGTAACATTTTCATTAAACGTAATGGATAAAGGAAATTTTGTAGAAGCACTTTATACTGATTTTAGTAAAGCATTTGATAGAGTTGATATACCACTGTTGCTTTTAAATTATCCAGGCTGGGTTTTAATCCTAGGTTATTGGAATGGATCAAGTCATACTTGTCAAAAAGAACACAGAGAGTAAGGTTTGAGGAAGTTTGTCTAAAATAGTTAACGTAACATCTGAGGTGCCACAAGGGTCTCATTTGGGTCCACTTCTGTTTATCTTATTTGTCAACGATGTGGAGCTCATTTTGAAACTCCTTCATGTTTCTATATATGCAGACGACATGAAACTTTTCATGGAAATCAGTGACACAACCGATCTCGAAATTTTCCAACTTGAAACTGACAACTTCCACAACTGGTGTAAGAAAAGTTTGCTAGAACTTAATGTTAAAAAATGTAATTCCATATCATTTACAAGAAAGCAAACCACAATTCAAAAAACATTTAGTCTAGGACAGAAAACTATTGAAAGATGCAACCAGGTGAGAGACTTAGGTGTAATACTCGATTCTAAGCTAACTTTTGTTGATCATTATAATAGCATTATCTACAGATCTAGCAACATGCTTGGGTTTATCAAAAGATTCAGTTTCCACTTCAACGATCCTTATACGATAAAAACACTCTATGTAACGTTTGTGAGACCCCTACTTGAATACTGTAGTATTGTTTGGGCACCATATCAAGATACGCATAATAATAGAATTGAATCAGTCCAAAAACAATTTGTCCTATTTGCTCTACGAAAATTAGGTTGGACTACCTTTCCGCTTCCATCCTATGACTCACGATGCATGTTGATTAACCTAGAGAGATTAGAAAAGCGGAGAGAATTTGCGATGGTTGCTTTTATAAATGATGTAATTGCACAAAGAGTTAATGCCCCTGAAATATTGGAAAAAATAAATTTTTATGTCCCTATTCGTCCGCTTAGAATCAGAAACTTGTTTTATATTAGCAATCAACGGACAAACTATGCCAAAAATGCACCTTTGAATAAAATGTTGTCTTGCTACAATGCAAATTGTGAATCAATAGATATAACAATGAACAAAAAAACTCTCAGGCAAAAATTCTTTTTAAGGTTAGTTAGGTATTGATCATTAAGTTAAGCTAAGTATTTTACGTATATGTAATGGTCTACTACAGATTGACGACAAATAAATAAAAAAGATCGAGAGACAAAAAGTTCAATAACAAAACGTCGAATGACAAAAGGTCAAACAACCCGAAAAGAATCAAAAGTTTGAATAATTGGGGGAAAATCGAAATAATTGGGTTTCTTTTCTTGTTATAATGTGCAATATAGTGTGTGCGAATTTCTTTTTATCCATCCATCTCCTGAGCACGCTCATCAAAACATGAAATTCAAAACGCTTTTGGAAATCTCTTAGAACACATTTTTCACGATTGATGTCTCTATCACCAACAGAGATAAATTAATAAATTGTCATTGCTCACTTTCTTCAGCCTATCATTGTGAAAGATAGCTTAAACAGGTAATAATTCTTCTTAGGCAAGACATTAGCTTATACAACTTTTATATTAATATATTTTTTGTTGAGTGAAGCTTTCAAAAGATTTGTTCTATTTGTGGTTGAGTTATATTCGTCACAATAATGTTTTTTTTTTCAACAAACATCCGTTCTACTTATGGTATCATCAATATGGCATAAAATACGTTAGATGACTCTAACCCACACACAAAATAAAATCATTAAATCTAAATGATTGCACACGCCACTGATAAGATCATTAACCATCTCTAATTCGGCGAATGGAAGGTGAATTGCGAGCCATGATTTTCACGGTGCTAGTGCACGCTTACCCTCTCATTTATCTGCCTCATTCCCCTCAACAGTTTATCCCCTTTGCTGTCATATTTGCATTCGAACAGATCATATGCTTCAACCCCTCTTGAAAAACAACAAAAGAATGAAGTTCCCTTTACTTTTTACCAACAAGCTTGCACTTTCATCGAAACTGACAACCATAAAAGGCGACGACGTCCGTGGTGGTGGCGAGATGGCTGTCCGATAACAGCCGATAGACCTAATTAGGCACTTAAAAGAGCATAAAATTTCCTTACAATTCTGGTTTGCCAAAAATGGCTCGAACGCGCGTGCATGACCACCGTCGAAGGCGACGGTTTTGGGTGTTGAATTTTTTGGGGTAGATCGCCGGGAAATGATAGGAAGCTGACGTTTAGCGCTCACTTGGATATGTAAAAAAAAATGTTCAAAAAAGGGTCACTTGCGTGATGAAATGTTGTTTACAGAAGGCATCACATATTGCGTGAAGATAAGAAATACTGCACGGTATTTTTGTTGATACCCAAGTCAAACGTGATTGATCCGTAAATTATTGCGGCAAAAGCATTTAAATTCTTTTGATTTCAAAACCATAGGCACGCTATATTTCCAAGCAAAAATCTCAGATTCAAGAGAAACAGAAATAGCACGATGTAGCACTAAAATAAAAAAAAATAGTCCTCACCCGAAGGTGTTTTCTTCGAAAATAGAAACGGCAGCCGGTTGTATTAGCTGCCTGAAATAAACAGTATGAAGAGGGTCGAGGGTGAAATCTGTGATGCTCTAGAGAACCGCTTCACCACGTTCGGCGGTATTTGCTTTATCAGTCAACCTGAAACGAACCCAAATTATGAAAACTTTCACGCTGGCCGCGGATGATTGAACCTTCGGAAACGAATTTAAATTCAGGCACGATAGCCCACCACCGCCCCATAATAAGACTTTCAATCCTTCGATTGAGTTGGAGTGCATGATTCAATTAAGTCTCAGTCAAAGGCTACCAATATACAAATCGGATCCATTCTCCTGACTTCTTTCTTCACGGTAAATCAAATGGTAAATTGCTCGCGGCGATGCTCGTTTTCACCATCCAACTCAACCCTGCCGTCGTCAATGAGGACTAGACATCCGACACCACCCGAAAGGCTCTCACACGCACCTGAAATATATTACACATTTAAAATTGCTTCTACTTCTTCTTCAATATCCTCCCGAAGATTTCCGCATGAAAGACATGAGTCTATTCTTCAAACAGGCCTCGAAAGGTTTCGTGAGCTCGAACCAAATCATCGAACCTCTCTCTTGGCCGACAAAAAAGGTGGACGTCTCGCGTGGCGTCAAGCGTCGGAATACACCCGCAAGTAAATTAGAAAATTTATATAGTGTTGATGATATTTACGCTCTAGGTTATAGGTGATCCCCCTCTCGCTCTGCCGGCCGACCACCCCCTCATAAGCCGTTCGATTCGATCGGCGAAGGAAAGGACGACGACGGCGACGAGGGCGACTTTTGAATGAATTGTGTTGTTGGTGATGTTGGCTCAAGCACACGCCGGGCGCCTCATGACCGGCCAACCGACCAACCGCCGGGCCCTGCGGGACTCGGCTGCTCGGCAACACGCGTGTGTACCTTTTTAAACTCTTTTTCTGTGTCTCTCTCTCCTGCACTGTTTGAGATCGGGACTCCTCCGGCTTATTTGGAATTGGAAGTGATTTATATCTGTTAGCACCACTTGATCGTTTTGGGAATCCCGTGAATAATGACTTTTACCGTTGGAATTCTCCTATGGGCAATGGGTGCAAATATGGATTTTTTCAGTTGCGAAACTGTTTGTTTGTAATTGGACTCGATAGGAAACTCATATCATCACATTGTCCGGATTGTAGGATAGATGCTTCAAAGTTCTAGCGTCCTATAAATGGGCCAGTCCTTGTAACTACTATAAACATCTTGATTTTAACCCAATATGTTGTTGGTTTTGGTTGTGGGCTTATGTCAGAATTGATTTGCCAGGTACGTTTGTATATAATCAAACATATAATGTAGGGATATTTTCGCCAAATGTTCCCAGGAGATTGTAAAGAATTTTGCCAAGAAAAAAAATTAACTACTAATTACAAACATATAAATTGACCACCTTCTTTCGTCTGCGTCTATACACTTTTTTTTCGCCTAAATGGTCTTTATTCAGCTAGATTATGATTTCTTTCACATATTTTACATTTTAAGTGGAAAGCCAGAAGGAGCATTTGATTTTGAACTAAAAAAAAAAATATAACCTACCTAACTACTTTTAACAAACTTGAAACTAACGTGCAAAATCACGGATCATCTGGTAAGTACTCTCTGAACTTTGCCAGGGTTGATGTTCTCCATCCTTCCAACACTTGCCGGACGATTAATCTTAGAATTTCTGAACATTCTGCAACTGATCAGAATCATTATCTGGAAGTTATTCTGAATGATCTGTCATTTAGCATGGTGGGACTTGGCGCATGCTTCCAGACTGGCAAATCGTATTGTAGCACCGGAAGGCATTATGGGGGATTTTCGTACAACCAGGCGGACAAAAATATGTTCATGAGATTTTATAAGTTTTCCCTGAAGTTCTCGGAAGAATTTCCCTGACCTACTTGGAAGAACTTCTTTATTTATTTATTTATTTATTTGTTATTATCAACAGACACAATGTGGTGCTAATGATAGTTCTTAAGAATATCCAAAAACTTAGTTCTCATTCTTTGGTGAGGCATGTGAAAGTCAAACCGCTGAATGCACGTTGAGCTCCGTTGACGCCATATTTTGTTCGACGATGTTGTTGCGAAGTGCACGAACATGAATATTTGTTTGATTAAACAGCATCGGACAGTCAATTTTTGCCATGAAAAGATCGGGAACCAACATGACGCGTGATAGATCTCTCCTCACTTCTAGTGTGTCTAGGTCAATAAGTTGCATGCGGTGTACATATCTGGGCGGCTCCCGTGCGTATTACGACGGTGAACGGTGGTAAACGACGAAGAGAGTAAATCGCACAAACCTTCCGAGACAAAAACTCCCTGAGATCCTTGGCGCAGGATTCACTTTTTAATAATGCCTGCCTTCAAGGTGGTAGTCGAACATTATCCGGTTTCGTCTTCCTTGTGAAAGATCCAGCGGAGAACTTGGTTGGATTCAGCACCATTCTGTTTGTGTTGAACCACGCAACAAAACAATCAAGTTGTTGTTGAAGATACCACGCGTGTTCGATGGACTTGACCTGATTATAAATTTTCAAGTCATCAGCAAAAAATAACCTTGGGCCTTCAATACATCGTTGGAGTACAACAAGAAGATAAGCGGTCCAACTTGACTTCCTAGTGGAATACCGGATGTGGCAAGGAATTCACCAGATGTGCAGTCATCAATCCTGACGCTTAGATGTCGATCTGTTAGGTATTAATGGTTCGCTAAAGCAATTCGATGGTTGATCTTATCGAAAGCTGAATATAAGTCGGTATAAATTGTATGCGTTTGGAAGCCCTTACACAGAACATCTGCCGCTTATGTTGTGAACGTCAAAAGGTTCGTTGTCGTAGCTCGCTTAGGCATGAACCCATGCTGTGTATCGGCTATATATTGCCTTGCAATGAATGATTTAAGACTGGGTCTAGAACTACCAACTCAAAGAGCTTCGCTACAGCATTTAAGGCAGATATTGCTCTGTAGTTGTCAGCGTTGTGCTTGTTGCTTTTTTGAAAACTGGAAACATGTAGAGCCGACTTCCAGACCGAGGGTAATGTTCCAGTTGCTATAGCGAGTTGGAACAAGCAACGCAGAGGTGCTAGTATGCCAGCACAGCACTTCTTGAAAATAACTGCAGAGATACCATCCGGACCTACCAACATCATCAACATCGATGATTTCATTTTAGAAATAGCTGAACGGATCATTGAATCATCAATATTGATGGTGTTTGACGGATCACTAGATAGTGGTACATATCTTGTCCCAGTGTCAATATCTCGGAGCAGAATGCGACCTCGAATGTCACTTTGAAAAGTTCGCAAATGGCCTTGGAATTTGATGCTGTGTTTTTTTCCGTATGTCAACGTTGACGGTAGCCCAGATTCTTTCCTTTGATTGTTGATATGTTTCCAGAAAGACTTATGATCTAATTTTAGCCTATCCTGCACATTTCTCAAATAATTTGCACAACTGTGGCGAGATATCCATTTGTATTCGCTGCTGATTTTCAGGCATCGGGTTTGCAGAGGAATTCCCTTATGCCTAGAATACCGTCTGAATGCTGTTTTTTTGAAGATTTGAGCTTTCGTAGTACAGTGGACTGCCACGGTGGATTTTTGGTCTTTAGAGCAACCCGTAAAGGAACATGGCGATCGATAGCATAGCTCAAGATATTGGAGAAGGTCTGAACTGCAACGTTCATATCGTCGGTGTCAAGAGTAACATTCCAGGCGATGCTCAACAAAATGCTGAGAATGCTGTCATAATCAGTTCTCTTGCAGAGGAAACGTTTTAACAAAAACGGAAAGAACAACGGATATCATTGGTGCCTGTTCAAAGTTGCTGACAAAACAGAGATCGAGAAGCTTGCCATTTTCGTTGGTAACGTAATAGATTTGCCGCAGAAGATTTGAGTTATAGCTATCGAGCAATCTGAGATTTCCTGCGTAGAATCAAAATGCATTTGGGTCTGGGTACCAAACTCTATTGCCCGACGAGCACCATCTCAGGTCTATTGCATATGGCGATTCAGCATGCTTTTTGATCAACGCAACATCACACGTTTTGTCCGGTGGAAGATACAACACACAAAGGAATAGCGAGTATCCAACTAGCTTGATTTGCACCCAGACTTGTTCTATACTGGCCCAGGATGTGCCTTAAAAGGCCGATGAACATCAATGAGTACTCGTCCTCCAGATAATTTGCAACTGTTGCTAGGGTTACGGTCAGTTCTGAAAGCTTCATAACAGGTACCAAAAATTTGGCTCGATAGGCTCCATTCGTCGAGCCATGTCCCGGAGAACATGATCACGTCGTAGCATTCATCTGAGCATGCGAGCAGGGACTCGTCAATACAGGTGTTCATTTTGCAAGCATTCTGGAAGGTGACCAGTAGAGCTGATGTTGCAGGCTGAAATCCCACTCCCAAAACCACAAGTTCAGGTCCAGAGCGAATTGGATGGCTGGAGCACGATGAAGGACAAGGTCTTTACCGGTAGACTGAAGCAAGCTGATGTTCGACTAATATTGGAGTGGAATGAGCTTCCAGAACGTCTTGCAGAGTGCGGTCAGGTGATGAATTGCTGAGATTATTTATGACAGGATGATCAATATAGCGAATAGTGGATTATACTCGATCAAAATAATGGCAGGAGCAACCAGCAGCTCTGGAAATATTATAGTCTTCAGGCACAGGTCTCGGATAGCTTGACAATGGCGCTTGTTGATCATCAAGACAAATATCGGGGTTGCAGATAGAATTTGGAGGCGCAGCAGAAAAGATCGATTGACATAACACACCTACTGGAGGTTCAGGCTGGAAGACCCTTTCCAAACCTTCGTAAACAGGTCCGGAATGACTGCAATGGCAACAAACAGGACAGGTGAAGCTAGCGACAATTGATGGCTCAGCTGCGAAGAACTTCCGCGTAGTTCTTCAAAGAACTATCCCGAAGATCTATAAAGATCTTTACTGAAGTTCTGTAAAGAACTCTTTTTTGTAGCTGCACCTATCGAATGAAGTAAAGGAAACCTCCACAACGAATAGATATGATAAATTATACATTAATTGTTATGTTATGTGATTCTCCGTGCGTGGAGTAACGATTATGATGTATGAAGGAGATGTTCGCTCATCACCATGAGGCACAAGAGTGAAAATTAATGTTTTTGGCTAGAATGAAAGATGTGAAGAGAAAGTGTTGAAAGTTCCGTCAGTGTGCGGCAGGCTAGAATAAGAACAGATGTTTTTATTTAGGAAAATTGAGCGCAACAGCATGTATCCAGTGGTATTTGAACCATGGACGTCAATTTTTGCCTAACATCCCACTGCGGGGTAGGTTGTAGGACGGACCAAGTCCGCCACTGCAACAGGCAAAAATTGACATATGGAAAGACGCTCATGTACCACTGTGGCTTGTATAGTTATTCTAGCGATCTATTGTGTGCACTCTGTTTAGTGATGCGCATATGGGAGAGGAACTCTCTCCTTCTTTGGGTTTGTTTTGAATCGCAGTCCACTAGTCATTCCGGTACTGCTAGCTGGAATATTCCCATACTCCTCATCAAGGAATTCGATGTTGGCTTCGTGATAGTTCCGGTGCTTCCCCGTTAGATGGCAAATCCACTGATATAGTCACGAAGAGACGCTAAGTAAGAAGGTGAATAGAAGATAATAATTGCACATTTGCTTAGCGGTTCATTGAAAACACTCTCCTGGCTTTCACCATTGCCATCCAGTGTGTCCTTTTGCATCATAGCAAGGATCATCCTGTCGAACTGCGAAAGAACGTCTCGTTTTTTTAAAATTATGAATTTTACACGAGACTTAATCCATGTTCGTAAATAGTCCGGACACGTAAAGTCGGAGAATGTAATAATCGGGGAACGTAAAGAAAGATATCGTGCAAAATTATGTCTCCTGAAACTGAAACATACGCAATTCGACAAAAGATGTGTTCGGTTGAATTCATTTTCTCATCTCTTTCAACACATTCTTATGCGCTAAAGGACGCTTGCATGTGTCGGTCTTAGGGACAGAAATTTACACGAGATTTTGGTAGTGTGCACTTTAATAATTAGTCTAGGAAAATCTGTCAAAGGCATCTGGCGAAAATTGCGAGAACTATAAATTCGCTTCACTTGAAATCGTGGTTTTCTCTTGATCGCTTGAAATCTGCCTTCAAGAAAAGAGAATTGTTAAAAGAGAAACACATTTTGGGAATTTCTTTTCTTGAAGAGATTTTTTATGAATTTCTTCAACCACCGGAAGTTGGTTGCAGAGGGATAGCAAAGCTTACCATAGCGTTTTAGAACTAAAGCGTTGAATGCTCCATGATAGAGTTCGTACGTGTATTGTGTCTTGCTGAAATCATTTCGACATATGCAACCGATTTCTTTATCGGGAGACATTAATGCAGCGGCATCATGACTGGTTACAGTTGTGAACGAGTCTGCAAGATCTGATTCTGGGTTTTTCGCAATTTTTTCAAATATATTTACAGCGGTTCGCTGCAGCTTTTTGGAGAATGGAGAAATTAGCTTTATTGCTTATCTTGACAGATACGCGTATTTCATCTACAAGGTGCAAACTTCTTCAGTATCGTGTGCTAATTGATCAACTGTCTGAAGAAGTATCTGTTAAGATAAGCAATAAAGGTAGTTGGAATTAAATGAAAAATATTAATCTTTTTTCTCATTTCTATACAGTTACAGGTATTCCATTAAACAGCTCACACTTTCTAGTATTCAGAAAGGTTTCTCTTTCAGTGAAGTTTTGGAGAATTTACTGTGAGGGTGAAATTTCCGCTCCAGCCAACAATCGTTTTTAAAAACGCGTGTGCATCACGGAAAGACTTTATACAATGTGAATGAAAATGAGATTTTCATTCATCATTTGCTGAGCACTCGCTGCACAAATACTAGGAAAGTTTTGCAGAAAATTCTTGATAGCTTCTTCGACACTGTTTCCCTCAATCCAGAGCTGCACAATCTCTTTTCGTGGAACCTCCATTCTCACCTGATTACAACCAAACGAACACAATCCGTTGCTGTTAAAGTTCTGTAAGGATGGATAATGTTGGAACACTTTGCTACATATTTAATTCACCTGTTCTCATTAACAAGTTCCTACTAGTGTAACTGTGTTTCGTTCCGAACACTAACTACTAAACAGTTCCACTAACTAAAAACGGTTGAGCCCCTAGAATCAAAAAGCAGAAGAATCCAATAGCGAAATTACTCACCAATAATATCAGAAGTTATGGGTAGTTTACTTATGGTGGTCCAACTTACAATTAGGAGCACACCTGTGTCACGATATTTCTCCATAAAACTCAAATGAGGGCTGCTTGTCTCCAGTTCCTCGAATGTCCCACACTTCCTACACTTCGCTGCGCTCATCTGCGTCACACCATTCTGCACCATCTGCACCATTTTTGCGGATTGTTGTCTGACATTCTTACAACATGTCCTGCCCATTGTACCCTTCCAGTATTAGTGACTTTCTGGATATTGTGTTCACCATAGAGCTGCGCCAGATCGTGATTCATCCTGCTCCTCCATACCCCACCGTTTTTCACATACATCGCCAAAGATGGTCATAAAGCACGCGTCCTTCAAAAACTCCAAGTGCTTGCAGATCATCTTCGAGCATTGTGCACGTCTCATTCCCGTAGAGAACTACCGGTCTAGTCAGCATTTTGTACATGGTACACTTTGTACGGGGGTGAGGTTGATCAGACCTCAAGGTCTTGCGGAGTCCATAGTAGGCACGACTTCCGGTAATAATGCGTCTCTGAATTTCTGCTGCAGTTGTTATCCGACGTAATCAGTGATCCGAGGCACAAAAACTCACCCTCCACCTTGAACTCATCTCCGTCGATTGTCATATTTCTAACTATGCGAGGTTTATCACGCTTGGTTCTTCCAGTCAACAACAAAGTCCGCATTTCACTAACACCTTCTAGCACAAGATTGAACAGGAGGCAGGAAAGACCATCGCCTTGTGAAAACGTGACGACCCATACAAAAAAGTTTGAAGGTCCATACAAAAAACGTGACAAGAGGGGGGGGGACATAAATAGTCATTTTTGCATGACTTAATTACTGGACGTTCCCTTGTGTTGCCAAATGAAGTGTAAAATCCACTTTTTCAGACACTCTTTAATGTAAACCTTCGAGGTCATTGTGCGAGATGGGATGAAAACCTTGGATTAACGGCCACAACTGGAGGTTCCTTGCCAAATCATTAGTTTTCGAGCAATTTTATCTGCAAAAACAAATTTATACCTGGAAGGACATCCCCACGAACAGTTGCAAGGTAAAATTTTCGTCCGGGGATTTGTTTATAATCCATTTTGACATATGTTTCGTCATCCATTAAAATACAGCCATCAAATTTCGTCAAAACTCGTTCGTAAAGTAATCGTGCTCACTTTTTCGCCACTAAATTTTGTTTCAGGAAGTGACTGGCACAAAAAGACTTATATCCCTTTCTTGAAAGAATGTTACGCACGGTGGAACAGTTGGAATCGTATTTCTTTGCCAAATCACGTATGGAGATACCAGGGTTGCCTTTCACGTAGCTCAACACCTTTCTCCTCAGCTCTTTGTCCCTAGTGCCACTTTTATGATAGATGCGCAGTGCTCTATGCACACTGAGAGTATCTTTGTTACGTTTGATTACAAGACACATCGTAGAATTTGGGAATATTAACACATTTTTTTTTTGGCAGGCCATGAAGGATTCTCTAGATGTTTGTGCACAACTTATTGTCTTTTATCAAGTTCCATGATCCGTAATTTCAAGAAGCGTCGATAAATTGAGGAAAACTTTTCACCAATTTTTTGACAATGAAACATCAACAAATGCCTGTCAAACGTTTTTTGTTACAACCACCAGGGACGCGGAGGTGTATTAAACCGTGCGTCCAGATTTACTTTGAATCGAGCTTTATGTCGATGACGAGCATGGGTGAGATGACAGGTGTGTAGCGGACTGGCAGGCAATGATAACGGCGGTCTAGTGGAAGCATCAGCAGGAAAAAGAAAGCTGGAATCGGAGGAATCATCAGGAAGAGTACGCTCTAGTACGGGTATTTGCCTGAATTCGCATCTTGGAGAACCTCTTCGTTCGAAGCGACATCAGGACCGCGGCAACAACGATGAACGACGATGTCTCCTTGTTACTATCTACTGCGCGTCGCGGTTTAGTTATTCCTCCTCCATGGAGCCATCTCCCGACGCCGACGCCGACAGTTCGGGACGTACAGCTTCCAAGTGAAGCCAAAGGCAGATTTTGGGAAGGTTGCCACAAAATTTTTGCAATCCTTAAATGCCGGAAATAGATGCTTTCAGACCACGTTGATGATGTGAGAGCTTTTTTCTTCAGATATAAACTTGGTCAATTTTGAAGGAGACGAAAGACAGAAAGCTGACATCATTTCCGTTGGGTACTAGTGGTGTCAAGGCGATACGTTGCTAAAGCAGACCTGCTCAACGGTTTTTGCGGGAAATTCGTGACAGGTACAGCCAAAACTTTCGGCTCGAAGCTTTATTTACGGCCGCCAAATTGACGAGTGAAACGAGGGAAACTGCCACACATGAGATTTTCTTGCGGAGGCTTTTTCGATTCTGGTTTTCCGAAAAGTTGACGACCTTTCCGTTCGTCATTAGTATTTTCGATGTGCTTCGATGACCTCGGCGTTAAAGAGTTGGAGTTGATAAACGCCGTGAAGTTGTTCCGTATTTCATTTTTCATTTACAACTTAAGGCTTTTAACGATTTCGTTATGCTTGCAGAGAGCAATTGCTTGACCTGATTCGTAGGCGGTCCGAATTGAGCTGCAAACACGCATATCTCTCATCAGAATAGAGCACGATTTGCAAAGCCAAAATAACTGATGCTATTTGCTGATTGCATCCAAAACATATGTACAAATCCCACCGCATCGAGGGTGATATTCCATTTCTTGGCAGGTTAGTTTCATTTCAGAAATCTCGCTTTCACAGAATGTTTTACTCACTTCATAGAGAAAATAGTGCTTTCGATTTTAGTTAAGGTTGAATCAAAACCTTAATCTTTGTTTTTCAGTTCGCAGGAAGTATTCAGGTTATATAGCATCAGATCAGAAGAAATATCAGACCATCAGTAATTACAGACCAACTGTTCATATTCTAATTAAGCCTTATTTTAAAACCACATCAAAACGTTCAATCCACTGAAAGGGTAAAACAAAACTGTAACAAGTTTAGCTGCAACCTAAAATTTAACGACCCAAAGTACGTGAATCCTTTCAATGTGTCTCCTTCGCTCTGCAATACCACATGTGGCGAGACAATTCGATTTTGTTTCAATTTTTGCAGCTCGCACAACATCAAAAGCCGACTCCCCATAATCTTACTAGAATGCGTTTTCTGATCTGGTACCTACAGTAATCGTCCTCATCGTTGAAGTTGTTTTTTTTCACGGTCTTTTAGAGATCATGATTAGAGTGAAATTTAAAATTGAAAATTATCAACTTGAGAGCCACGATTGTCGCGACCGAACGAGGGGTTGATAGAAGTCCCCTTTCCAGCGTCGCTAATGAGGCCGAAAGTGAAAACCACTTCAACGGATGCTGCTGCCTCGATGCAACGGGCGGGTGTATTTTCCTATGTGTTGTTTGTGCGATTGTTGAGCCACGACGACGACGACGATATGTTTTATTTTCGGCATCAAACATGCTGTGTGAACACTTGACACGCAAGAGCACCAACCAAACGAATGGGTTACGTGGGTGGATTGTGAAACGCGAGGTGGTTGTTTCATGAGGCTCATGGAGGGGGTGTCCCGGCTGCTGCAGTCGTCAACTTATTGGCACAGTCGGGAACCTGCCGGGCGATTTCGGGTAAGGTAGGACTTTCAGCTGGGTTTGTTTTTGCAACCCGGCAAGGGTTGGTGAGGATATGGCGATGATGAGGGCGATGGAGAAACAATTTGTTCTATTATTCATGCGTAAAAATAACTTTATTTACATTTTACGCTTGGCAACAATGACATACAAACCGTCAGACACTGGACAGTGAAGTGGTGAGCGGAGATTGTGGCGTATCTTTCATTATCGAAGCGGCTGGTGATGTTTTAAGAGAGGTTCGATGTAACAGAGAATTATAATTTTTTAATACACCATTTTTTCATCCATGTCCTCATTTCCGTCCAAACCGTGGTTTTTTGAACAAAAACTTGTTTTTTGTACGATAAATATGATTTGAACGAAAACACGCAGATTTAACTACCCAGACCGTTCTATCTTAATAAGTTATAAATATGTGAAAAATAAATTTTCTTGATGAAAGGGTCTTTATCAAAACTATGTTATGGT
>JASCZW010004421.1:0-60680 GCA_034211315.2 Aedes japonicus
AACATTCCGGATTATATTTTAAATGATTTTATAACATACTATTTCTCTTGTTTTTTAAATCTTGTCTCTTCAAATTTGCACTCAAAGCAGAACGACAGTGAATATTCGGATAGATTTAAGTTAAAAATGTTTGCTTGATCTTCTGCGTTTATAAGACGAGTCATCGGTTTCACGTTTGAGTGACCAGCAGTAGTTAGCTATCATCCTAACTTGGTTCTTTCCTGTAAACCTTTTTTCAATCCTTGATACTTCTTGGTGGAATCGTTCACCTTGTTCGTCGCTGAATTGACCGAGATTGTCTGGGAAAAATTCCAAATGAGAATGCAAAAAATGAATTTTTATTGACATGTTGCATCCCATCTCTCCATAGGCTTCCAAAAACTCATGGACCACCTCAACGTAATTCGAGCTTCTGACGTTTCCAAGAAAGTTTTGGCACAAAGAAATAAAACTAAGCCATGCTCTTTTCTCTACTTGGTTCAATTTCTTTACAAAGTCCTTATCAGTCATAAGCTTACGAATCTGCGGTCCAACGAAAATGCCTGTAATTCATAATAATCAGAACATTAAAATACATTGGGATGATTTTTTTTTCGAAGAATGTGTTGTGTTGTGAAATTTTTATAAGTACCTTCTTTAATCTTAGCGTCACTTAATTTGGAGAATACAAGTTTCAGGTGTAGAAAAGCCTCGCTGTTCTTGTCGAGTCGTTTAACAAACTGTTTCATGTATCCCAATTTCAAGTGTAATGGCGGCAAAATAATATCATCAGTCTTCACTAATGGAATGTTAAGGACATTCTTTTTGCCTATTTGAATCATCTTTCGCGGTGGCCAGTTGTTACACTTGTAATGATTTTTTGCCCGACTGTCCCATTCACAAAAATAACATGGATATTTAGTGTAGCCTCCCTGCATTCCAAGCAAAATTGTCAGGACTTTGAGGTCCGAGACAATCTGCCAGCGAAATTTATTGTAATTTATCAATCGTAGAATTTTTTCCATCGTTTGATACGTCTCTTTCATATCAGTAGCGTATGCTACTGGAACTGATGGCAATTCATTTTTGTTGTGCAGCAATACTGCTTTCAGACCTATGATGATAGTAATTTGAAAACGAATTTCAAAATTTTACTCTAACTTCGTTTTCATAAACTCGTAACACATTAAATACTCACTTTTGCAAGAACCGTCTAGAAATAATCGCCAATCTTGTGGACAGTGCTTGTGGTCGAGTGCATCAAACAATGTATCCACATCAACGCAATACACAAGGTTGTTATCGGTATCATCAAATTCAAAAATTTGTTCGAACGAGGATAGGTCTCTATCTCGTGCAGACGTTACTTTGAAGTCACTGTCTACTATATTCCACTGCTTCAATCTGGAGGCCAGAATCTCTGTTTGTCTTAAAGACAGTTCCAAATCGCGCACAAGATCACGATAATCCTGATTTGACACGAAATGTCGTTCGGCTCCTATTGCTCCGGTTGGAATATAAGGTTCATCATTTCCCTCATCGGTAGGTTCGTTGCTTGATTCAGGAAAATTTGCAGGATTTTTGCCTGTAGTTGACTGATCTTGTTCTCCCCTTGCGACAGGTTTCGATACAGTCAACACATCCGCATATTTTATGAGGTGGCGAGTTTTATGGTGGTGACCAGTGATTTTTGTTTGGCAGAAGTAGCAATCCTCCGGCTTGTGATATATTTGATAATGCCAAACCATGGGAGTCACGAATGGCAAACGCAGGTCATCACATTTACCGGTTTTCCATTTTTTTAATGTGGTACAGCACACCGAACAAATATATTCGGGTTCATACCAAGCACTTTCCACGTATGAGCATTTGGAAAAGAGGTTGAACGCTTCAACCACAGTTTTATTTGTTCTTAACTCAAATCGATGATTCTTGTCAACCAATAAACCGCAGACGTAACAAAAGTTGTTGCGCTTATCACACATCTTGCCTTTTTCTTCGAGACACAATTCTTCACGTGTTCACTAATGCGATGAAACTGGACGAATTTCCTCCGTCGTTGTTTACTGTAACACCTTCCGGGGGAAATAACGGCATGGTGTTACGTGCTGATCTTTTAGACAGCATTTATGGCCAAAACACGATGTTTGCGCAAAACGGAACGGTAACGGCAAGTTTGACAGTTGTCGGAAAAGCGTCGTAACTTTGACAATTCTCATTATTTTTGGATGAAATTTACCTTGTTTTATTCAAAATTAATGCAACAACAACGATATGTGTCCTACTTTACGCAATTTTAATGAGTTGTACCAAAAAAATGGCGTCAAAATAAAAAAAACACCAAAAAAAAAAGGCCAAAGAGTCAGATTTTTACGTTTTTCTTTCTCGTTTAAATTAAACAGAGATATATTTTTTTCTTAAAGCTACAATAAAAAGCTATTCAAAATCGCCAAAAATCGAGTGTGGCAGCCGGCATAGCAGCGATGATGGAGCGAGCTGTATTGGGGAGGGCTCGTAACCAAAGGTTAGACAATACGTTGTCTGTACAACCTGATCCCCCTAGGCGTCGCATCTCTGACAATAGGACGCTGGGCTTTTGATCTCCCAATGACATCCCAGAAAGGAGGCTAGTCAGTCGTAGCGTCTCCGACGGACGGAAATGAGCGATATACGCGTATTTCGTCTACAATGTGCAGACTTCTTCAGTGTCTCGTACTAATAACTCGACTTGTTCGACTTGTCGAGTTATTAGTACGAGACACTGAAGAAGTCTGCACATTGTAGACGAAATACGCGTATCTGTCGTAGATAAGCAAAGGTAGTTGGAATTAAATGGAGAATACTAATTTTTCTTCTCATTTGTAGTTGCTGAATTTGTCGTTTCTAATCGAATTTACACTGAATGCCGCTTCGAGGCAGATGAACCAAGTATCAATGTCGTCCGGGTAGATATCCGGGTAACTGATTTTCGCAATAACCGTCGGTTCTTGATCGTCGACACTTGGTTTTGTCTCAGCAGAGCCTCTACCGTCACCACCGGTCGCCATTGCGATTTTCACACGCGGGTAGGATGATTATGGAATCCCGTGATATCGATTCGGGAATTTCACACAGGGGTAGCACGTCTTGGAATAACGGGGTTCTTTCGGAGAGATGGAGAACTATCTCGTTTTGTTGTCTATATCATACTAAAATTATTTACAGAGATCGAGTGTCGTGTGATCAGAAGTATGCGTTTGTGGTTACAATTGTATTCATGTAAGGTAATTTATTTTGGTTTGTTTGTGTTGTGTACGCCACAAACCTTAGGCGTAGTAACACTCTAAAAATAAACAGGGCGTGTTTTGGTTTTTACCATTTTTTAACTCAAAAAACATATATCTGCATATATTGTGTGAAAAGTTCAGGCACTGCATCATTATACAAGATGTGAGAACAATAAATGGTTATTGGAGCTTTCTATGGAAAATAGGATGTGATTTTCGTATTCCAATATTTGCCTCCAGTTTTCGGGGTTTCTTGATTTTGGAATTCCGTCTTTTCCAAATGTTAATCTAGATTTAGTGAATTAAATGAGAACTAGCCAAAAATTATTCAATAAATGCCTAAATTCAATAAATTCGCAATTTGTAAAAAGTAACCCGCATAAAGTCCAACAACTCATTTTGAATTCACTTTATGAAAAATATGTTTGTTTTTAATCAATTGTAGTTATATTTTGTAGAAATGTTTCCTGCTTATACACGTTAAACAGCCTGTTTAAGTCTGTTACAGTTACTCAAAATTGAACCATCTGAAAAAAAAGTATCAAACCCTGCACGACGGTATCGAATTGTTTACTTGAATTATGACTGAAATGCAGCCGAAACATTTCAACGATCTAAAAACTTAAAAATCTAAGACACAATAGAATGTTGAACTCAGTTTATGTTTTATTCTGAACATGTTGCAGTAGTGCTTAAATCAATAAGGTTTTAATCAGAACTAACAAGCATTCCGCAAAGACCGTGCAATTCAATGGCATGCGAACTTTTCCTTTACCTCAAGTTCAGAACTCCCATTCTTGCCTCCCGATAATGTCGGTGAGAGAAAAAACTTGATTGCTTTTCATCCGCGTTGGACCCATACCTGCTACATAATAAAATGGAAACGCATCGTATTTCACGACATAATGGCATTGTTGCCACAAGTGATGCTTTTTATGGGTTTATTGAGATGGCAAAAGCAAGTGTAGGTTGTTAGTTGATTTCGGGGGATGGCAGCATAAAAGTCAAGTGCACAAATTTATCGAGGTGATTGTGTTACACACGAGACATTCGAGTAATATGCTGGTGGCTTACCTTATTGCTTCATTTCCTGGAAGAAAAACGAAAGAGAAGAAATATAAATCATTGTGTTTTGAATATTACTATAATCTAATTGCGCACAACATAGTTTGTTTTCTGTTACAACATTATCGAACCTTTCTCGAAAGTGTTTGCATAAATCAAGTAAGAAAGCATTGTCTAGCGATTTAAAACAAACAAACTCAATAATCGGATTTCCCTCCAATTTCCCCAGCCTCCGAACGAATTTTCCATACCGACAATGGATGCCCCACTTGATGTCTGCACTTTGGGAAAATGTGCTCCAGCGAACATGTATGCTGGGAAAAATCGTGATCCCGAAAGTTATGGAAATCTCTGCTGCAATACACAATACAAACACTTCACCCAACTAGAGGCCCCAAGAGACGGTGCCGGCTCGAGACGGGAACAAATTCGAAGAATCGACGGAAAAAGAGCAACTTCTATTTTCTGCCGCTTGTAACCACACTGTCATCCGTTCGACATTTACATGTATGTGAATATCAGAATAAATAAAACACTGCAACTTGAGGAGAGTAGAAAAAAGAACAGTATGAACCGTTGTGTGTGAAGTATACAACGGTCCAAATGGTAGACAATGACCAATGATGTTAGCAGGTTGGTTGACAAAAGTTTTTTCAAGTATATATAAATAAAAAGGAACAAACTCACCAAACGTACCAAAACAGGTTTTTGGGTGCGGGATATAAATTAATTTTAGTGTCCAGATTAAACAACGCCTCTAAAGGGATTCGTTGTCTAAAATCGAGCCATTTGTCGATTTAGAAATTTGAAATATGAACAGGTTAAGATCAATACTATGATCACAACAGCCAGTTTGAGAAAATGGATCGAAAATGGAGATGACATGATTCGAAGGTCAGGTTTGTTGAAACAAAATAATGAAGTCATTGGTCGCTGTTCTAATTTTCATTTGATCAGGAACACAGATCACTTACTCACTGAGCAAATTTTCTATCGATTTTCCTTCAATCCCAATTTTCCCGTGATAGTAAAAACAATCATTAAAAAGTACAATCACTTTCTCAATGTCCCATCAAACATCTACACGCCTATGCAAAAATAAAAACCTTCACATAAATCCCTTACAAAAGTGCATACAAGACGACGAGAACGAAATCGAATTGAAATTGAAGTTTTTGATTCGTTGAGCTGGATTGCTGCATTGTTGCATCGTTACTTTCTTGTCCGAACGAGAACTCGAGAGACTGTACCATACTGTGGCCCTCGATGATACGATGATGGCATAAATCAAACAGGATGTGAAATAGGAAATCTTTTCAACCCGAGCACAATCACGTGGCCGGCCAATGGACTGAGGCCCGGTCCTCGTATGCATGGTCAAGTGAACGATCTGGATTACTGTGACATCGAGTCAAGCCGTGTGCCTCCTTTGGCACTGGAGATAGAAGCAGACCAGACACACTCTATTTACGAGTGAGATGTGTGTAAGAACACCTTCCTTCGACCTGAAAGCTGATGAAAAGAGTAATTTTATCAGTTGCTACTTTGTTGCACGCTGTGTCTGAAGTGGCGGATTAATGCAATTGGTACATTGGTTTACAGAATTCAGGGGACATGCTTGTTCTGGTACTGTTGACTGTGTTCTGCAATGCATACTATTTAGCCATGCAGTTTTGACATAATGTTTTAATCACATGGGTTCAAAATGAGGCAGATTCCGTATTGCTTTCAATAAAGGGTGTGTCGATAATTAATACGACACATTAGATCGATTAATAGTAGTCATCGTGAGGTCTTAAGATTGATTAGTACACACTTAGACAACAGTTCTACAGCTAAACGTTCGGTAATCCGATTTAACGGATTTCGGAGAAATTTAACAGCTAGATGTCAAAAATTACCGGATTTCGGTAAAATTTTACCGAAATCCGTTAAACTGGATTACCGAACGTTTAGCTGGTGAGAATTCGTTAAAGTTTTACAGATTTCTGTTAAAAAATCTGAGTGTGTAAATTGGCTAAAGCTATGATCCCGAATTGTACAATAGCTCAGTATATGTAATTATTTCAGCTTACGGAAGGTCCATTAATTATGTCACGCAGTAATGAGGGAGGTTTGAGAAAACGTGACAATCCATACAAAACAATTGAAGGTCCATCAAAAAACGTGACAAGGGGTGTAGAAAAACCCAAATTTTGCGTGACGTAATTAATGGACGTTCCCTTACATATGTTGGTGAAATTTAGGAATGAGTTTAAGTAAAGGGTGTCCCACATCAAATTGTAACACGGAAAAAACGCTGTAGAAAATTATCCATTGGGTATTTTCTCTTGAAAACTCGGGTAGAAGTAGTTAATAGATTTTTTTCTGTAATTGTTTCGATGTCAGTTTTTTGGAAATTGGATAAGCTCTACGCATCGAACGGATGGAGAAATACGGTCAGAATGGATATTCTATTAGTGATCAGGATCACAGACGTATCGTAAAAGCGTTTAAGTGGAATCCCAATGCTTCAGCCAGGGATGTGGCCAAAGAGTTTAATTTGTCTAAGTCTTTCGTTCAGAGAACCAAGGACCGGGAAGGACTGCCTACGTACAAAGTGCAGAAGGTTCCAAATCGTAATGAACGGCAAAATACGGTGGGAAAGTCAAAGGACCGGATACTGTACACCCAGATGCTGACGAAGTCTCATTGTCCCATCATGGATGATGAGGCTTAGGTCAAGGCAGACTTCCGGTATCTTTCGGGCTACTTTTCTTCACCGCCCATCACAAGTTTGATGTTTTGGAGGAAGTAAGGAAGCAGAAACTTTCAAAGTTTGCCAAGAAATACACTGTACCGGGACTGTAAACAAGGAGATCTACCCCAAGGAGTGTTTACAGATGCGTCTGTTTCCTCTGTTGAAGCAAAACAAGAACCCTACGATTTTCTGTCCGGATCTAGCTCCGTGCCACTATTCAAATGTTGTCCTGGAGGGGTGCGAAGCCAACAGAGTTACCTCTGTACCTAAGAACATGAACCCCCTCACTACGCACTGGAACTAAGGCCCATCGAAAAAGATTGGTCTATTATGAAGGCACTACGGAAGCCTCATAAGGAAGTCAAATCTGAGGAAGACATGAAGAAACTCAACCAACATTGCCGAAACCATCCAGCTTTACTATGTTTTATTAAAGTTTTATGAAAGCACCTAGTAATCAATTTGGTTTTATTTTGGCCCCAAGAGTTGCCAATAGTTTTCATATTTGATTTAGGTTTATGAGAACCTACACAGCTTTTTACAACAATATTCATAACATGTTTTTTTTAATTCCTTTGACTCCTGTCAAAGGTTTTATTTCCACTTTATAAAGCTCGTAAAATGCTGTTTGAAAATGCCGGCTTAAGGACTTATTCATATCATCTTATTAGAGTCAGTTGAAAACCCATTTGAAGGCCATCATATCGTATTTTGCCTCCATTAAAGGGCGAACACGAAATTATTGCGATACATTCAACAGGGCATAACTTTTTTACCATTGGGTAAAAATCAACCAAATTTTGCACACTTTCTCATTGATATGTATTGTTAACATGCTGTCAAACTCGAAGTCGTGTTTTTCGATTCAACGAAAATGGAGGTGAACCAACGCGAGTCGAGAGAACAAATTCTTTCCAAACACCTGGAATTTCCTGACCTGTCGCACCGGCAGTTGGGAAAAATGTTGAACATTCACCATTCAACCGTCTCCAGAGTGTTGAAGCGGTTCCAGGAGTGGATGACGTTGGACCACGGCAAAGGAGCTGGAAGAAAACCGGGACCGGAGAACAAAAAGACGGAGGGAAAGGTGAAGCGGATGATTAAATCCCAACGTCTCAAGCCGTGATTTGGCTAAAAAGATCGACATGTCGCAGAGCTACGTCCAGAATGCAAAAAAGAGAGCTGGACTACATACATACAAGGTACAGAACTTCCCAAACCGCGATGAGCGGCAACAATCGACGGCTAAAACTCGGGCACGGAAACTCTACGAGAAGATGCTGACAAAATATGGCTGCTGTGTGATGGACGACGAAACGTATATAAAAGCCGATTTTAAGCAAATTCCAGGGTTGGAGTTTTTCACCGGCAAGAGCAAGTTCTATGTGGATGACAAATTTAAGAAGAAGAAAATGTCGAAGTTCGCCTCCAAATATCTCATTTGGCAGGCCATCTGCTCTTGCGGACTGAGGAGTGAGCCTTTCGTGACAAAGGGCACAGTAAATGGCGAGATCTACAAATCTGAGAGCCTCGAGAAGCGCCTTTTGCCGTTCTTGCAGCAGCACGACAAAGCTCCGCTATTTTGGCCAGATTTGGCATCATGCCACTATTCTAAAAGTGTCCTGGAGTGGTATGAGGCCAATTCTGTCCATTTTGTTCCAAAGGACATGAATCCGCCAAACTGTCCGGAGCTGCGCCCGGTGGAGTAGTACTGGGCAATGATGAAGCGGGAACTTCGGAAGAGCATGAAGACAGTCAAAGACGAGAAGGACATGTTAAGAAAATGGAAAAAAACTGAGAAACTGGTACCGGATGACACTGTAAAGACTTTGATGGAGGGCATCAAGCGAAAATGCGTTCAATTTTACACTCAAGGCTCCATCGATTAACTTTTCTTTTGATTTTTGAAGTAAATATATGTATAAAACTACCCAAAAATTTTGGTTTGATTCTAAACATTATAAGAAAGTGGCTAAATGGGTACAATATAGAGCCATGACACAGGCTCCCTCGGTTCGAGCCTCGTTTGCGTATCGGGACCTTTTTTTTGTGATTGATTATCCGGACTCCAATCTTAAACTCAATACTAATATACTACATAGCCTCACTCACACATTGAATATTTCAAAGCAAATTGATGTGTTGCTTTTTTGCCCACGACCAACGTTGCATTTTTTCTCCAAGTTACGATCCATTACGAGAAATGAAACAAAATCATGCGAAATTGCATTACAATCTTGCTTTTTTAATCTGGGTGTAGGAATGGTAACAATCGCTTCTTGCTAACAAGACTTTCTTCACGGTTTATTTCCTTGTTTACCGTTCCGGTAAACATGTAGCCTTGGCTTGCTCGACCACAACTGCATATTGCCTGCCAAACCAAATATTTTTTGAGAAACTTGGTCTTGTTCTTCGTCCTACGGTTCGGTACAGTTATTACCTTAAACGACTGCATACCTTGCCGGTGCTTGTAAGTATGCACAAAAGTTGGCGACATTTCTAATGTTTTTAGCCACAGTACAAACCAAAAGATCTGATCTCAATATTGGTGATTATAGCAATATTTGCTTCACCTTCATTCTGGTGGTTCCTGAAATCCTTTTTTGTTCCATTCCCAGCATTTTAGGCTATTGCCGAACGTGTTTTGAAAGATTTAAGAACGTTATGGACAGTGCTTTCAGGAAAACCGAACATTTTTGTAAGTTTTCTTACTGACAGAGCTGGATTTTCATTGCAACCGCAATTGTTTTTCGCACTTGCTCCTATTTTGACGCCATCTTCGAACTCAAAGCTTGTAGTATCACCAAAAATTGATTTGACACAATGAACAGACATACTTTCATCAGTCTGCAAAATATTTCACGCGTTAATGGATTATTTTCAGAGATATACGTATTTGAGGGTGTCCAGATTTTATCGCGAACAAGCCTTACATGCGGTGGGTAAATTTTAGGATGAGTTTCAGTAACTTGCTCGACATTTGGTATTAACGCGCTTCATCAGAGCCGGTACCGTCGTTTCCGGTGTTTTCTACTTCCTCATCCTTTCCCTTTCGTCTTCCGTCACTCTTTTGGTCTTCCAAAGTTCCCACCACCGCTTCACACTTGTGAGCATGAGCATGAGCATGATTGACCGTCCAAGGTTACTACTCCGTTATTGCCAGATCAGCTGGTATTACACAGAGAACCAACAGATGATGCTCAGGACTAGCATACATCCTCAATGTGTAAAAACTGGTGATCCCAAACTAAGGCAAAACCGGCAAATGTGGTAAAATCGTTCAAAGAGTCCCAGATGACTCAGCGGTGAGCTGGCTATAGAAGAATGGCGAAGACGACCGACCCCGTGAACGCAGGTGAGGGATTTCTTCAAGCGCAATCCGACCCATTCGATTCGAGACGTGGCCAAGAAGGTCAATTCTTCCGACTGGTTTGTCCAGCAAGCAATGAAGTTGGCCGGGATTCATGTCTTCAAGGTAAGAAAGGCGATCAACCGAACTGATAAACAGAATACAGTGGCCAAATCCCGTGCCAGGAAGCTGTACCACGAGTGGTTGGTACAACCGAAATGCATAGTAATGGACAACGAGACGTACATTTTAGCGGACGCCAAGCAGATCCCCGGCCTGGAGTTTTTGGTCGGCGAGAAGTTACGGAAGAAGAAGGTTGAGAAATATGCCAAGAAGTACTTGGTGTGGCAGACGATCAGTGGGTGCGACAAATTGAGCAAACCGTACATAATGACTGGCACCATCAGAGGGCAAATACATATAGAAGAATGCCTCCAGAAGCGCCTGCTGCCGTTCCTCTGGTTTCACGAAGATGACTGTCTGTTTTGACCAGATTTGGCATCGTGCTGTTTTGTAAAACCGACGATGGAGTGGTACGAAGCCAACGATGTTGTTTTTGAGCCTAAGGAGGCAGATCCACCAAATCGCTAATAGAAAGATTCTGGCCAGTTATGAAGAGCAAGCTCCAGAAAACTGGGAAGGTCTTCAAAAACGACGAGGATTTGAAAAAAGAGTGGATGACAGTGCATAAGAAAGATGGCGCAAGTGTTGCACTGGGTTTGATGAGTAGCGTTGAGTCCTAGGATCGAGCATTTTGCCTAGAAGAGGAGGTTGAGTAAAGCAACTTTGCAAAAATATTGTTGATATGTGTTTATTTATTCCATGAGAGTTTAAAAAATATCAGACCTTAAATGAAATTTTGGTGATAATTTTTGTCTGCTGCATTTCTTTCGAGTACAATCTTTAGTGTGCCTGAAAGTTGCCGGCGCATTTTGCACCGTGTCAGGCGATGCAGTTTGCGGCATAACGGGTATCATTGTAATTATTCGGTGTTAAATTTTGAATAGTTTCAGCCTCTTTTCCATGAAGTTTTGGAGAATAGTTTACCTCTTTTCCATGAAGTTTTTGGATAATTTACTGCAAAAGTCACATTTCCGCGCAGCTAATTATCACTGTGATTTGCAGTTTTCGATTAAATTCAACACTTACTAACTACGAAACAGCACTTTTTCTTTTTTCTTTTTTTCTTTTTTTTAAATGACTGTGCGTTTCGTAGTTGCTACTTCGTTACCGATCTGAACTAGTGTAATTGCACAGAGAACCACATAGATGGAGTTTTGGAGTAGCTGCTTTACATCTTCAATGTACAATATCACTAGTTGATTCTCAATTTTTTTGCTCTTACTTTTTAATTTCAAATTTGCTAACAAAGTTGCCTCCAGATGGTTTTAAGAACTTCAAAATATGTTACTTTTGACCTTTAAATCTTGCCAATCGTTAACGAGTAATTTACGATTTTCTCATAAAATTACGCTCTTCTCAAATGTGTTTTACTCAATTTTAAAAAATAATCTATCTGCAGTTTTCAAATATATTATATCAGTACATCAAAAGTTGTATCTTTTATTGTTCTAGAATTAATGGGAACATAGCTTTGATGAAAAATTTAAAGAAAAACGTTAGAGCCAAATAAATGATTTTTATAGGAACACCCTAAAGTATGTAGGAAAAATTGCTCTAATTTGGTCATTTCAAAAGCTCCAAAAAAATTTGTTCAACCAAAGTTGCTGAAAACTTTTTTATCTACAACTTTTCCGAAAATTATATGCCTTTATTTCTACAAATAAAAAAGTTGGAATTTCGAATTCTCTGAAAACAAGGACCAAACTAGTTTTCATTCATACCAAAAGAAGCCCCTCATTATTAAAAACAACTTTGTACAAAACCAATTTTGCTCCAAACTTTAAACTTAGGCTGAAAACATATCTTTCCAGCCAAATTCGCATTCTTGACCACTGTGCAGTGACGTCGCCTTAAGAGACGACGTAGAGTGATTCGATCAACTTGGCACACGAGGTTTACGAAAGATCTTTAGAACAACATCTATGGTCAAATGGCAGCGGGAATGGATTAACTCCACAAAGAGTCGATGATCCCATCACTTGATTCGGGAGCTAGCTGGATGGGTTGGTCGGCAACACAGGAAAGTCAACTTCCGTTTGACTCAGCTCCTGTCTGATTGTCATGGTTGCTTTAGACAGTACCTGCAGAAATACGGACACCCTCACGTGTCCCAAATGCGCGGTTGCAGAGGTATCTGCGACATGTGTTTCAACATTGCAAGAAACGGCATGATGGCCGGAAGCGGCTGGGGCAGAGCTCCGGAAATTCGTTTCCAGAGAATGTGCTAAGACCTGGAAATCTGGAACGCCGTAAGGACTGCATCGTCAATTATGAGTTTTCTTCTCGCGATAATCTTTAATCCACTTCTCGATGCGTTACTTCAGGTCCGTAGCGGGTATCAGCATGTCTTCTGTAAAGCTAAATCGAGCTAAATCGATCGATCAGTTCTGGCCACAGGATAGATTCCTTGATGTCGATCGTTAGATAGTGGAACATGTTTACCGTTTCTCTGGCTAGGGTTAAATAAGATCTGCCCTGTCGCTCATCCTGAACTAGCTGTCTCTGGCGACTTTGCTGAGCTTCCTGACCGAGCTCATTCCATGCCATGTCATCCATCATCAGTACCTGCATTTCATGAATTCGTGTCAAGTACTCCGCCAAGTACATCTTATTGCTCTTCTGGATTTTGGTATAGCTGTACACTTCGTTCCCAAGCAGCACACTTAGGTCAAAATTAGTTGTAGTAACTTGAATATGACTAAGCAAGTCATATTTATGTTATCTCAACTGAATGGCAACAATTGTGCTACTAGGGTTGTTTGCTAGGCAGTAGCAGTTGATGAGATAATCGAGCGCAGCCACAGGGTTTGAACTGAAAGAATTCATACTTGGCTTCGACGAGCAAAGCCGAATATCGCTACCGATTTCCAGTTTAAATAGCATTTGAAATCCAACTTTACAACAAGTGGCATTTAAGATGCTAATATAATGCTAATATAATGCTTGTAGCATCTGAAATGCACATTTAGGGTTGATTTACTGCATATGCTAATGTTTATTGGTTACCTGGGTGTGAACCCCTAAAGTCCTAAATAGTTAGCCCCAAAGGGTGCTCAAGGCACAATATCCCCTCCCCGAATTAGTACCGAGAGGAAGTCCCGGGGGCTAGAGGCAAGGAAAAATTATTTGTGGGTTGAGGGTCTGGCAACCCACATCTTTATGAAGTTGCAAATCTTTCTTCCACCCACAAAAAAAAATTGTGGTGCGTTTTGGCGAAGGACGAATGGCCAGTTTTCAGTGGCCCGAAATTTTATCATTGCATTGGATAGACATGGAAACCGATAACTGTCCGATTAGTCGGTCTTGCAAGACTCTGTCAGGTGGACGAAAATATAGTACGAAGCAAAATTCTTACGAGTGGATGGGCCTCACTTATAAAATCAGACATCGGCAACAAAGCAAAATAATCTTGTAACTGAGGGGTATAGCTGGAATGAAACTGAATTAAATTAAAAGAAGCAGAAGACATTTGAACTATTTGCTACCCGTTTTTGAGGACCCGGATAGGGAAAACATTTTTTCAACGAAGATTTTTATGGGAGCAAAAGTAGGTCATTTTTAAGTAAAAACTTGAACTGCTTATACAAATAGCACTTAATTGTAATTTCGATGCAAACATTTTCTTAGTTTTCTTATCAAATGGTGTATAAATGCAGTCATTGTATTCAGTTAAACGAGAGTTATTAGTGTTCAATAACCTTTCACCTTAGCGTAACGCTCTCATTTTTCAAAATTTTGAAATGACGCCTGGTAAAGAAAAGAGAAACGTAGTCCTACGTTAAAACAAAAATAATGTGCTCTTTTCACTTATTTTTGTTTTAACGTAGGACTACATTTAACATTTAACATTTAACAAACAAAAGCGTCCGATAAGTACACAAAGCTGCAAAACTCGCATAGAAAAGAAGACTTTGCCTGGACTGCCAAGAATATACCAATTCCCCATTATTTTAAACAAACGATTTATCAATAAAATTAACTAATCTAAAACTTGTTAGAACCCGACGAACACCAAAATTGACAATTCCACCCCGTCAGGCGCAGCGCGTGTCGTTTCTAGATATTCCAGAGTATGATAAAGTCATGTTGAGTGCTGTGTAAACGAGTGGATGCACGTATCTCACGAAGTAACATAATTCATAACCATCCTTTCCATCACCGTAAAAGGGGGGGTTTACTCTCAGCGGGCTTATTTATCTTCTTTCCGTGACGTGATTTTAATGTTGCAGTTATGAAGGAACATGCAAATTGTCACATCCACATGCATCAGGAATTAAGTTCTACTGACTGACTGTCGTCATACTTTGCGCGGTTTGAAAATATTCCCATTGAAAGAGAGTGACTGTGTGCTTGCGATAGTGACTGGTTTGTGTGATAATTAAAATGAGCTTACCATTGTTCGGTACATTTTTATCAAAGCTTCAAAGGATAGTTTTCAACGACGAATTACAATTTTACGCATAACAAGTGGAAATTTTCTCGTAGTGTTTCTTATACGTCAGTCGAAGCTTACTGACTGTAATGAGTTGTATTATAGTTTCAGTTGAAAACCGAATTCATCGACTAGCGACAATCGATTTTACTCTCGTTCTGTACGTTATACCTAATGTCGGAAGTAGTGCGCTGTATGGCGCATAAGATGCGCTGTACAGCGCACTACTTCCGACATTAGGTATAATGTACAGAACGAGAGTAAAATCGATTTTCGCTAGTCGATAAATTCGATGTTCAACTGAAATCATAATACATACCCTGGACGCATAAGAGAGCATGATGGCACTATGATTGTGCTGGATCAAACTAAACTGCAAACTAATATGAGTGTATAACAGAGTATGTAGCTTGTATATACAGTGATGGTCATAAAAATATGGCCATGTGCGTATTGGCGAAAATTTACTATTTTTAAACGAAATTTATGAATGAGCTAGATTTTGATAGTGAAGAAGTTGTTCCTGATTTCTCCCAGAGCAAAAAAAAGATGAAATTGTACCATATTGATTGATAATTTGCATTTATTCTTGAGAAAATAAGAGTATGACAATAAGTTCCCTGGTCATGAAAATAAATTCATATGTGAAAAAAACTTTATTTTGCAGTATTTTCTTGTCGTTCAATGTTCCACTTTTGCTAGTACTTCGTTGCACAGCCGTTACTCTTCAAAACAGTGCTGCATCGCCTCGACATGGACTCGACAGGCCTCTGACATCGCTCTACAGGGATCAAAGCCTACTCCTTTTGAACCACTTCCCATATTTCCTGCTTATTTTTAGTTTTGTATGCAGATACTACCCGTTTTGAGGTCTTTACAGAGGTTCTCAATTGGATTGAAGTCGGGTGATTGCGATGGCCAACGAAGAACATCGACGGAGTTGCTTGCAAAAAATTGTTTAGCTCTGCGAGAAGTGTGTTTGGGGTAATTATCCTATTGGAATACCCATTTTAAAAGCATATTTTCTGCGTATGGATGCATTACAGTTTCGAGAATATTAATACACTCGTGTTGATCCATCATCTGCTTAACCCAGTAGATAGGACCTACAACGTACCAAGAAAAACATCCCCATAGCATAATGCATCCGCCTCCATGTTTGACCGTCTTCTTAGTGAACGCTGGTGAAAATTCCCGGCCCGGTGGTCGTCTGACGTACGTTGTACCATCCGATCCAAATAAGTTCATGTTTGTTTCGTCGCTCCATAGTACGTTCCGCCATTTTTGATGCCATCGGGCCCAGACCAATTCGAATGTTGTTTCGAAAAATTTAGCCTGTTTAGAATATTCTTTTTTTGGCTGTGCGTGATTTGGAGTACATGAAACTCATTTATGTGTTTTTGACTAACATTAGCCTTAGATTGTAGTTAGTCTAACCTTTATGTTTACTTTCTCATCCGTAATTTGTAATTCCTATTAACCTCGAGACGGCCGCGAGTAATCGGCTCTATCCTCCTTACTTTAGTTTTAAGATAAATGATGTATAAAAATATTAAAATTTGGCTCTGTAAAGTTAATTCGATTGAGCCTGTACAAATAAATGATTATAAGAAAAAGGATATTCTTTTTACTGAGTAGAGGAACCTTCCTAGCCACCCGACCATGTAAATTTTGCTATTGAAGTCTTCTGCGCGTACACTAATTTCAAGCTGAAGCTCTTGCTTTATTGCTAGAGCTGATTTGAAGGGATCACATCTGGAGGCATAACCGATTCGACGGTCGGTATGACTTGTTGTTTTACGTTTAGGCCCGCGGTTTTCAATATTGTTTTGTACTTCCAGTGCATTTTGCACCATGCAACGAGATGCCCTTATCATTCTAGCGATTTCTCTTTGAGATTTACCTCCACTATGCCATTTCAGAATCAATTGCCTCTCCGAGTATAAACAATAAATTGCACGTCTCAAACATAAATAGAACGAATATATCGTTTACCAAGTGTTGTTTTATTATTTCAGCACAGCCTACAACGACAAATTTTGTATAATATTTCGAATTTGAGCGGTTCCGGTCATGCGGCCTTATTTTCGTGTGCAACCAAATTTGACAGCTGCTGGATAAATAAGTCTTTCTACATGTACGAGAGACACCTAGTAGATTTATTTTCAACTTAATTTGTTACTAACATAGTTCCTCTAATGACAGATAGAGTGAGCTTGTATTGTGATGTTTTTCATTGTGAATTTTATCGATATTGTAGTTCGGGTGAAGGGATGGCCTTATTTTAGTGACCCCCACTGTATGGAAATAACTTCTGGGTCGCTCGAAGATGCCTGCCAGTAGGTTTCTAAACATCAGTAATTAAATTGGAATCGAGCAGCTATATCTTGTTGAAAACAGCACAATCTACAAGCTTGCAATAACGATGGGTTTAAACATATGATGCAAAAGAAGCTGATGATCAGTTCCCTGCCGGAAAAAGAACTGACGGGGCTCTTTTTAATTTACTTGAAACTTTGTTTATTTCAACTACCCAGTTGGTTCATTCTTAACAGACCATTAAATTTATCCCTTTTTTTACTCAAAGTGATGGATTTAATATGTTTCCACCAATTAGAAAACCATTATATCCAATTGAATCATTGTAATAAACAAAGTCATACAAAAAATATCAATTGAAAATTATGCACTGTATCAAATTTAATGTTCCTTAAAGATGACAAATTTAGAAGGAGATTCCTGCTACACCAGCTGGATATATGATAAAGCGTATGTGATTTGTAATTAGAACAGCCAAAATTTGGACGTTACTTAATCTGCTTACTACGGAATTGACCGAAACGTACCGTCAATAAACGCGAATTAGGCTCAAAGTTTTCAGAGCCATGGCATAAATTTACCAGTTGCCAGTACTTATAGGGTGTATCCGATAAAAATCGCACACAGAAAATCTTTTGTAACCTTTGAACCGTATGAGTACAAAACCAGAAGATTTGAGAAAACCTTATTCATAGTGTATTGTTCACATCTGTCAAGTTTCATAGTTATTCATACAGTAGTTCCAGTCATGTCGTCGAAACAAGAAATTGTTCGTGAAAAAAATGTGTGCACTTACAAACAAAATCCATCGATGGATCGCCAAAAAGTTGTGAATTTTAAATACTACTCTGGTGTGATATGAACCTTCAATGAGTGTCTAAGTGCCCAAAGAAAGGACGTGTTGATCGTGATGTATGAAGAAAATTACGCCATGGCCAACTTCTGTCAAGTCAAGAACATCAAATCTGGAGGATGTTTGAAATAAAAAATTATCGAAATTTGCAACGAATTTTCTGATCGGGCAGGTGATTAACGGGTTTGGTAAAATAAGCGCTTCCGGAATAATCAACGGTTTGAAGTTCACAAAAGAGTGCCTTAAGAAGCGTCTCTTGCTATTCACAAGTCAACACAAAGGATGTAATCTGTTTTAACCTGCAACTAACGTTTGCATTAAAAAAAAATGGACAAAAATTGCCAATTTCCATGGGTTTACCTTCACCCGCACTGACGAAAATACCCATGCAGCATCAATCATAGTAACCCATGAGTCAGTAGACAAAATTTGACAGCTCTATCAGTCGAACTCTAACCGTGATGGCAAAAACAGTGAAGCAACTCCGTTCAAAAGTGTGCGCGTTCAGTGAGTGTTCAGTTTCGCACAGTGATTCCAAGGCGGAAAAAAGTCGAAAAATCGATTTTCTCATTTTACAATACATATATTTTGATAATTTTGTACACTATTTGAAGTTTCTTTTTCCAAAATTTTATGAAGATTGGATGAGAATTGTGCTCTCTACAATTTTTCAAAGTATGGGACCTACGTGGTCGTGATTTTTTGCTCCCATATAAAATGTATGGAGAATCGGATAAAAACTTCAACTAAATATTCAAATGTGAGCACACACGCGCACGTACACCACAATAGGCTTATTTTGAAGATTTTTTTGCCAGCTTATCGAAAATCAAGGTTTCATCTTGCGCAAACTTGCGCAATCATGGTTCGGGGAGGCCAGTGTCTGGGAATGTATGAGAAACACTTAAAATTTGTGAAAACATAAATCTCGCAATAGATTCAATATACCACGATTTTACCCTTCTTACAAAGAAGTGTATATAAATATATGCATAAAGATATAAGTATATACCTAGGGAATTTGCCATTTAAGCCAAGGTCTAGTTGGCCTAGTGTTACATACAATGCACTCAGCTCAATAAATTGAACACATGTCTGTGTGTGTAGTGTATGTATGTAACGAAATTTCTAACTCCGTTTCTCAAGCAACTACTGAACCGATTTGAATGAAACAATATATGAAAGGTACTGTGATCTCATACGTCGTTTTGTAAATTTATTGGAACTGATTGACTGGTTCCGGAGATACCCCCGGGGAAGTGTACAATTTCGGACTTAGATCAAAACCCATTTTGTGACACCTCAAATTAAATGAGAACTCAGAAGTAAGTTCAATGGCAATGATATTACGAGTTCAGAACCACATTGGTCACATCCGGGTTGATGTTCCGGTGACTCCCAGGAATGTTGCCAGATTCAAATTTGGGTCAAAACTCATCACAACTCAGCGACACGTCAAATAACATGAGAACTCAAAAATAAGTACAATGGTGATGATATCAAAATTCCAGGACCACAATGACCACATCCGGGTTCGTATTCCTAGTACTACCAGGGAAGTGAAAAAAGGGTCAGATCGCAGAATAGGTGGATCAATTGAGGTTTATATTTTCAAATAAATGTACATATAATTCACATGTAACGAATTCACTTCTTCCTTTCTTCCTTAGCGTTTCAAGCTTATTGCTTTCGCTTGTTGTTTTGAACTTTGCTTGTTTTTGCTAAACTTCAAACTCCATCCCCCCTAGAGCATAAATTGTACATAACCCTTCAAAGTTCATTGACACGTTTTTTGATAGTCTCGTGGGATCGTGGCTCATCTCTGGATCCCGAGGTTCATGGTTCGAATCCCGATTGCAACTTTTTTTTTCTGTGAAGAAAATTTTTATACGATCATTTTTTTCCATTAGAGAATCGTATGAAATATGCAATAGTATCTTCTGGCAAATTTCCATACGATATTTCTATAATTTACTCTCGTTTTTTTTGTCAGTGTATATCCTTCTTTTGTGATAATAGTTAAAACGATAGAAACGCATATTGGAATAAATCATTACAATCAATATAATGACTAAACGTACATTGTCTGATTTTTCTTTTTTGAAATATACTTGAAAATTATAGTCGCCATTAAAATACTAAGAACTGGACCTTTTCATCATTGATAATAAAATGAGATTTAATTTTTCTATGCACATACTTTTTCTGAAAACTCATTTTATTTATGCAGAAAAAATTAAAAATCGGTCCAATTTTTAAAAACTATAAATTTGTATAAAATTTGGTTTTGGGCCACCCTTTCTCAAAATAGGTCACCCTAAGGACAAAAAAAAATAAGGTCATATACTTTTCGAAAATGAACTAACTTACCAAATGTTGTGAAATTCTAAGACCCATTCCTCTTTTTTGGTATAAAATTGCTGAATTATCAAGTTTTACGCATGTTCCGGAACTTCTGGAAGAGTGAGCAATGGCCACTTACAGAACGATTGATTGTTCTCCACGTTGTTTTAAATACATTTTATGTACAAATGGTTTTGAAAAAAATCGCATTGCTTTAGGTCGGGACAAATTAATTTATCATTTTCTCGGGTGTTCCGGACATTCCAGGGTACAATAAAGTGGCCATATCACGGTAGTGTGGCCTAAGACGACAATTTAAATAGCATATTTGAAATCAGTGACCCGAAATTACTTGGAAACACGTAGTTAAACTATGTAAAATCCATTTTTAGACTTTTTTCCGCCTTTTGTATGGGATGGAATCACTGTGCACCACGTCGAAAACGAACATCGTGCGGCACTTTGTGGACGCCGGATACGCCGGCATCTACAAGATCCTGGCACTATTAGACAACAATCAGAGCATCGAAAGAAAGCCCGGTTCGGGACGGTCGACGAGCCTGAGCGATAAGAAGCTCCAAAGGATGCTGAAGAGGAAGACTGAGGGAAAAGTGGCTACATCGCTGCGTGCGCTTGGCCGGGAGGTCAGTTCAACCGGCCAAACAGTGAAAAAGTACCTGGCGAACATGAACATACATGTCACGAAGCGGATGTCGCCTCCACTGGTTTCGGAGCTGCAGGCAATGACGCAGGGGCAACGGCTGAATAAGATGGTCAACTCGAAGTTTCCGACGAATCGCGACGTGCCGGTGGTGATGGAATACGAGACCTATCTCACCCTGGATGGCAACGACTGGCAGGGAACTACGTATTTTACTTCTCACACGAAGTTCCCCAAGAAAGTGCTGCTGTAGCTGACAATCAGCGAGAAGGGGTTATCAAAGCCGCTCTTCTTTCGCTGCTGACTGGCCGGAAACGGGGAAATTTATAGTACGAAATGCCTGCCGGAAGTTGTGTCGTTCATCAAAAAATACCATAAGGGCGAAAACGCGGTGCTCTGGCCGGATCTGGCGTCGGCCCACTACTCGAAGCGATCGTTGGAGCAAGTGGAGCGGCTGAATATCGATGTGGTACTCAAGTCGGCGAACCCTCCAAACGTCCCCCAGCTGCGTCCCATCGAGAATTTCTGCGCCAACCTGAAGCGTAAGATCTGCTTCAACAATTTTGTCGCAAAACTGGGGAGGAATTGATAAATAAAACGAAGAAAGAACTCGAAAACATGCCTACATGCATGTTTTTGTCCGCAAATGCTCCGGTTAACTGCCGGAAGGCCGCTCGCAACGGCGTAGATTTTTTTTTTTGGCAAATAAGCTTAAATGGTTACCTTCCATGAGAAATTTATCAAAAGCAATTATTTGGCTTAGTTTTTTTTTATCCTTATCCGAAAAAAGTCCTTTTTGTTTAATGCAAACGTTAGGTGATCATTGTGAGACACTTTTCTTCAACTTTCTCTTTGCATTCCTACGGCTATTTTAAAACATGTTCAAGCAATTTAAACACACAGTGTTGAAAAATAAACAGTAATTAAGGATCCAATACGTCACAGATATCTACAAATCGTCCAAAAGACATGCTTTCAACGAAAGAGAAAGTCGGCGAAGAGAATTTACTTTGGAGTTAATGTATTGTTGAGCTTAAAATACTTTCTTTTTACATGCCCCTGCGCCACGTAGTGAATGAATTCCATTTTAAACAACTTTGCTAAAAGTTCAAACTTGCTAGGTCATAGGCATTTAGAGATATAATATTATAAATTTACCTCGTTTAAACTCCTAACAATCCCAGTGGCAATGTCGAGATTCCAAGGAAATATTCACTGATCACAATTAACAAAGCTGATATGGTAATACTGAGTTCTAAAGACTGTATTCGATGAAATTTGGACACACAAAATAGGTCACCAAAAATTTTCCTTGAGCCCGATTCTTTTCAAACTTTCTGAAAATGAAGTACTACTAAATGGTTAAGTTTTGACATCATTGGTTTATTGAACCTCTTCTCCCAACCCAAATGCCCGCACCTTTGCCTTGACCCCTTTCATCAAATTTTGGGCAATGATAGGACCGACTTGCTTACTTACTTTTAACCACACTTTCTTTAGTTCAAGTTCATTTTCTATCAGTTTTGGAGTTTTAACGAGCTTTGCCTTCATGATTGCCCAAAATTTTTCAATTGGGCGAAGTTCCGGAGTTTTGGAGGGTTGACGTCTTTCGGTACAAAAACTACATTATTATCTTTGTACCAGTCTAAGACGGGCCGGGCATAGTGGCAAGATGCCAAATCCGGCCAAAACGGGCCATCGTGAGATCTCAAGAAGGGCAGAAGTCGTTTTTGGAGGCATTCGTCCTTGTAGATTTGTCCGTTGACGGTCCCAGAGGTGATGAAGGGCTGACTCATTTTGCCACATCCGCAGATCGCTTGCCCGACAAGGAATTTTTTGGCGAATTTCGACAGTTTCTTCTTCCGTACACTCTCCGGAACGGCCAACTGAGAGGTGGCGACGTAGTGTTCCTGTCCTGGTATTTGTTTGGTGTCGGCTTTAATGTAGGTCTCATCGTCCATCACAATGCAGAACGGTTTTGTGACCTTGTATACATGTAATCCAGAACGTTTCATTGTTTTCTGCACAAAACAAACTGAAATTTTGTTGCCTTTTTCGCAACATCCCTGATCGAAATGTTGAGATAACGCTTCAATTGGTTCAATACCATCCTGGCCTTCTCCGGATTCGATGTGCCACGTTTTTTGCCACTGCCATTTTTCCGCTTGGTTGTCTTACGGTCCTTGAACGTTTTGATCACATGAGATACGGTTGAATGTGCGATTCCGAGCTGTTTTCCGATCCATCGATGAGAAGTGTTTGGGTTTTCGAAGTGAGTGCCCAAAATTTGTTGGCGCACTATTTCTTCATTCGAAGCCATCACTGAAATCACTCGACCGATTTTCACAAAACTCATTACACAATTGACACAACACAATGAAATAAATTCAGTTAAAATTTCAATAATTTTTACCTACACGCTAAAAAGTGACGAACAATTGCGTGTGTCCAAATTCCATCGAATACAGTCTTTATTGCAAGGATTAAATTTCGGGAATCACCCTTTGAAAGCTTTGACTAAAAAGTGGTTGAACCAATGAAATCCTTCTGACACTAGACTTTCAACACATTTTTTCATCCATCCTTTATGTTCTACTCAATACTCTATTGATTTGTAACTGCTGTCAGGAATCTCGTTTTGCCATACATACCTTTTCACACACCAGAAAACACTCACATATTTCATCACAATCACAGCACCACATGTCCTCTCAGAATGAGTAACATATTACCAGCCATGATTTGTAGCTTCGTCCAGGCAAAGGGACGGCAAAAAATCGAAACATAAATAAGCTTTGACAGCCGGATATTAACGGAAGCACAAATCGGATACGGCTCGCCTCCTACGTTTTGCGCTTTCCATTGTTCCATTTTCAATGAAAGTTTTAAAGTTTCATGATTTAATAGATCCCCAGCGTGCCAATAAAGAACATTTATGGTTCCTTCGTATCGATCAAGCTACAAGAGACATACACACTTCCAAGCCTCGCATAGGGGATTAAATTTCTATTATTGTTCATTAGAGCATACCGCATCGGTAGTAAACGACTTTGAGCCGCAGCCAGCCGCCAGCATAATGTAGCCTCTTCCTCCAAAAAGCTTTAATTAATCGATAATAAACCCTTTGGATCCTTCCTACCCTTTGAGGTGCAACCGACTCTCCATTCGTTCCGTATCAGCGGCGATATTGTTATTCCCCCAATCCTTATTTTCCATCCCGTGAACGGGGTTGAATCCCCAGTAAAGCCAGAGGGGCGTTTGGCGTTAATTCTATTACTGGAAGAAATCGCCCCAATCCGGAAGAACAAAAGGTGGCAATCAACTAACCCTTTGGTTTGGGCACCTGTGCTGTACTTTAGCTCGGTGTGATCTTCTGTATAATGATATCAACGAAGCGTCAATTTTGGGGGGGAGGATTTTTAGCGCAGGGGGGGCTTACGGGGTGCGGTGCTCACACCAATTGATTATCCACCCTTGTCTTCGAATGTCGGATCGGATATCAAATGGAACTCGGAAAGGGTTGGTGGAAAGTTCAATAGAAAGTTTTCCAAAGTGGACTTACTGCCCCAATCTCTAAGTATTTTCCTAAAATCGTTTGTCACGTTGATGGCTAATTTTTAAAGGGGGGGGGGGGTCTTTTTTCTGTCCGGAAAATCTAACTAACCATTCGGATCAACTTGTCAATCAAATCGGATTTCATGGCTCACTAGTATTATAATTGAAAACGCCTACTGTGCGCTCCTTTCAAACTTCCAAGGCACGCTCCAATCGCATTTTCAATTTCGAAATGAAAGTTGAAAGTGAAACCCCAAACATAACGAAATGAACCGACGATAATCGATTTCGCCGCAGAACCATTTTCAATTTGCCCTAAGCTGATAACAAAGGCAAATGGTTTGAATTTCAATCATCATAAGATCACCCGTTATTGGAAGTTTCCGGAAAGACCTTCTCGACTCCAGCATCCATCCACTTCTATTGATCAATAGCACTTGAAAAAGAAAAAAAAGAAAAAAGGAAAACAAACACTGCAGCATGAAATTCCCCTACTCCCATGGATTCCGATAAGCAGCAGCATTGCGAAATATAAATAATTTCAAGTACCATTCGGAAGCATCGTTCCTTCAGCTTGCTGCATGCTAATGATTGATGGCTTGTACGAGCTGTGGGCAGAAAATCAATGGGAAAAACCCCATTTTTACAGCCACAGAAGGCAACGTCGATGGAGTCTAATCAATACACCCGGTGCCGGTGATGATGAAGGTGGTGGCAGCGGCGGCGGCGGCGTGGGAAGCGATGGCAAAGGGTATGCTTCAAGAGGCACGTTGGAAAAATCTGCGTACCAGATGAGGAAACCGTTGATTTTTCCTCTGGATTCTTCGGAACGGTAAATGAGAGCAAATGTGGAAAGCGGAAAACGTGGACCATGTACCGTTTGTTGGTTGGAATTCCAGACACGTCAGCATAAGTGAGCATAACTTGAAGTGAACGCAATCGTACATTTTTGATTAGTTTCGGTTGCGTTAAAGTCAAGAAGTTGAAGCTGGAGTGGCGATGGGAATTGTGAAATAGTGTATTCTTTTTTCTATGTATTTATCGCGAAGGGATACAATCGTTAATGTGCATTGATTGGCCTGAGCATAATGAAGTTGTTCCTTTCGCTTTGGAAAGAGACTCTAATGAGCAAATTACTTTTTGCATATTAGTTGTTTGCAGGCTCTTAACTTTCTGTAGGGCAAGGCTATCAATTTTTGAATTTTTTTTTGAATCAATCAGTTCAGTTGTCTGGTAAGATTGGCAATGTTGGCAACTATCATCAATGCTTAATGAAGACGGGAAATATTTCAATCTGCAACTTCCTTAAAGTCACCTTGAAGCATACATTTTGTTTCCCCTTTTTTTTTTAATCTGCTCATTAGCAGATTCCTGACAAGCTACCCTCCATGTTCGTCGAGCCGTTGTCCTCCCCGGGACCACCGTTAGCTATTACTTCGAGGAGGGACTGTTTAGCATCCTTCTTCCAGCCTTTTTGCGCGCGGATTAGATGAGACCGATAAGAGGTAATAATCTATAGTAATAACGTGCTCTCCCTCACAGTCTGTCTTTTCTTCGAATACGTGTTCGCACCATCGACTCAGCTGGGACCTAGCCTACTTCGGTGTAGAGTTCCCCGGCGGTGGAAGTTCTCCCGTAAGCGTTTCGATTCAACTTCGTTTAGTTTTGTGGTCACTCGTAATCTCGCCAATTTCGTTGTAGATCAAGCATGATCTGAGCTATCGCTCCTTTGACCGCGTTCCACGTGTTTTCGCCGTTTGGACTATGTTGCTTGGAATTGTATGTATTTCACCAACGGTGACTATTCCACTAAGGGCTGCCTCGAAACGTGGGCAGTAGAATACCACATCTGCTGGTGTTTCCTCCATATCATTGCATTCCAGGCAGCAGGGAGACCCGACGTGTCTGACCTCCTACCCCGTGCAGGTACTTCCTGAAGCAGCAATGACTTGACAGAAATTGCGTCAGATAGAAGTTGATCTCCCCGTATGTACTACTTGTCCACATGGTTACATTCGGAATTAATCGATAGGTCCATCTGCCATTCTCCAAGCTGTCCTTCTCGTGCTGCCACTTGGTCATGGTTTCTGCTCACCCGATGTTGCGCTGGCGTCCAGAACCGCAAGCTTAACCGCAGGTCGTTCGTAGATGTTGAACGATGTTTGCACCGTTGCGCTGCGCACCTGACCATTCTTCAAGTTGACGTCCACCACTCGTCCTTTTGGCCATGAGTTCCTAGGTAGATCTGGGTCAAAAATTACTGGATGGGTTTACTTGGATAATGGACGACTTGTATTGGCCCAAAGTAATCGAGTCCACCGTAAGAAAAAGATCTGAAATAAGCAGCCAGACGAACTGGTGGAAATTCGGCCATTAAAGGTGGTGGCTGAGCATTGCTGTAGATGCTGCGCAGCTTTGGAATCCGATATTTTTGACGCAGTTCACTAACAATCCTTCTGTGATTGAGATGATGATAGCGCTCATGGGTAAATTGCACGATAAGTGTCCGAATTGGATGCTTTTTGGGTGGCAGAATAGGATGGACTGTATCTGTTGCGATGAACTTGCATCCGACCGTTCTTCCACGCATGCGTAGCACCCCATGGTCGTCGAAAAATGGTGAAAATTTGTAGAGCGGGCTACCTTTTGGAATTAGAACTAAATGCTTCTTGTTGGTTTCCGCAAAACGCTTAAGTAACGATACTTCCTCACCGAATATGACTTACTTAACTTCGCGGTAAATGAGACTTTCCCCTTCAAGAAGTTCTAATTTTTTTTAGGATTCCGGTTGCTGATAGCCGATGCTGTGGTTTTGCTGTAAGGTTTTTGATTAATTGTAAGCCGTATGCGATGACTCGCAGAAGCTTCCACCAGTTTGAATATTCATCAAAGTTTATAATCAGACTTCTTTCGAGACAATCGAGACAATCGTTTCGAAAGGCGTACATCCTAGGCGCGATGAATCGTGGCCAGTCTTCAGGGTCTCCAACTTTGGTAGATCTTTGATCGTTGGTCGTACCGCAAGGTGATGGCGACTCAGCGGTACGTGATTGTTGACTTTGCTGTTGGGAAAAGGCCAAATTTTGTCGTGGTGTCGATGTTATCAGCGGTGGTTGTTCGATCATTTGAGAGGAAGAAGAAGAAGGCATATTCTGGAAATATTGACCGACTAACTACGGGTAACTTGCTGTCGGATAATTTGACGGCATAATTGGATGCTGTGACGTTGTAGTCTATATTGGCACCGATGGCATACTGGATGATACTACTGGGTATCCACCAGAATCTGGTTCACAGCTCGGCCCAAATTTCAGGCTTTTACTGTCGGCTCGAGAATGCTGGATTAACTGTGCGTGATGAACATAACTTCCTCTACGATGCTGCGGAGCAACGTTCGACTGAAAGAAAGTAAGTTGTTCCACTGGTTGCTGATGACTAGACGATCCAGCTGGGACCTTATTGCTAGGCAGACGTGATTGGATCGATGTCATAGCGGGTTTTGGTAAAATTTTATTGTACACAGGAAGCGGCGTTCCATTCAACGAGTCTCCTAACTGTTTCCCTACATTTTCGGTGTTCTCCAGCCAATCTTTTCGAAACTCTCAATTGAGTCCGGCTCGGAGTCAGTAACCTCCAACATCTCACGCTCGAGCGCTAATTGCTCTTCTGGCTGCTTTTTCTCCAATGCTTGTCGTGCCTTTAAGGATCTCGCTTACAGTTCTCGAAGTCCTGCAGAACGCTTCGAAGAATTTTAAGGATGCTTTATCACTCCCGCCGGATATTCCCACATTGTTGAAGGTAGAGCTTGCCGACGGCTCTGCATGTTGTAGTATGTCTGCTGTGAACTTTTCTGCACACTCAGATTATTTTACAGAAATCTGTAAAGTTTTACCGATTTCTCAACAGCTGAACGTTCGGTGATCCGATTTTACGGATTTCGGTAAAATTTTACCGATATCCGGTAATGTTTTTTACAGATATCTGTAAAATTTCACCGAAATCCGTAATATCGGATTACCGAACGCTCAGCTGTTGAGAATTCGGTAAAACTTTACAGATTTCTGTAACAAAATCTAAGTGTGTGGTATAACATTTTCCACGATTCTGACCTGCTGTTGTTGCTTTCGAATGCTACCCAAAGAGCTTTGAAGTACTACGAGGCCTTTTGTTGCTACTCCTGAACTGCTACTCTGCTGTTCCAACTGCAACTTTCCTATCTGCAACTGACTGAACTGCTCCTGCTTTCGCTGCAGCAACTCTTGTTGCGTCTGCCGCTGATTAAGGTGTAGTTCCTCCATTTGCTCAATGCGTTTCAGTTGCTCTTGTTGCCACTGCTTCTGCTGCTGTTCAAGACGCTTCAATTGTTCACTCAACGTACGCCTGTGCTCCTCAAGCGATTTTCTCATGCATCCATTACAACTCCAATCATGATCCTGAATACTGTTGTCCACGTTGACACAGTCGTAGTGGTACCATACGCCGCAATCAACACATTGCACGCTCATTCGGATAACCCAAAATTGAGTAAAGGCCACCCAAAATTGGAAGTACTCAAACTTGGGTACCGGGTCACAACCCTCCTTTTTTCATTGACCATCAGTCTGATCAGCTCGAACAAGCGCTGCTGGAAGCGATTGGTTAGACGACGGTTGCACTTAATGGATGCACTTGCGAACGATTTTTTCGAAGTGCTTTCGAACAACTTGAGTTCACCTAAAGCTTTCTCAACAAGTCGAAAATCACCTCATTAACTTTCGGGAAGCGTTCACAAGCTTCGATGAAATGCTGTAGTAATGCAGGCGCTCCGTTAGATGATTTTACCAGGTTGTCCAGATGGTAATCTGATTCGGCAGAAATTTGGCCATCATCGGGAACCCTAAATCCGCGATGGTCAGGATGTATTCCTTTCCCTTTGCGACAAGCTGTAGATTGATGCACCTTCCAAGAATGAAGACTAATGGAAAATATTTCCGTTACCATGTCCGGCTTCTTTAAAAACAGATTTCATAAAGTTACCTGAATTCTATAGAACTAATCACTGTTTTCCCTATAAAACTGTTTTTTTTTCTGGAAAATAAAAATATGTGTCCATTGTGCAAACAGTAAACATACACCCGATTTTTGAAGAAAGGAGTGAGATAAACCCATTTTCATAAATAGTCTTACCCATGGTTTGACGTTACAGCCTATTTTATGAAAATGGGTGAATTTCCATAAAATAGGCTGTAACGTCCCAATTATGGATAAATTCGAATGAGCGTGTTTACCATCCGACTGATATCGATACGTAGACACGTCCGCAACTCGCATCCTTACAAAAAAAACGCTTGACTTTTGTTAAAAACACTATTTTAAAAACTATTTTGAGCGTATAAGTAGAACTATTGTGATTAAGAAACGAGCAGAATTTGAAATTAACATTTCATTTGATCACTTTTTAAAAATAAAAAATAAAAACATTAAAACACTTTTTTCAAACCATCATTTGTAAACGCGAGCAAATTCCTTTGAATTCCACTAGAGAAAGCTTATCTTTTGACAAATAGGCCTATTTCATCTGCGATTTACAGACTTCTTTAGTGTTGAGTGCTCTATATGGATCTGTCAATCAACCATTGAACCACCAGAGAGACGCTTCTTTTTAATTTGAAACAAAATATTTGTAGCTCTTTGTACGATGTTTTAACATATTTTTGTATTCTACTGAAATAAACCACCCACACTTGTGAGTGGCCCCAGCAGCATCCTTACTGTTGGTTTAAATCGGTCTTCAAACTCGATGTTTTAACATATTTTTGTATTCTACTGAAATAAACCACCTACACTTGTGAGTGGCCTCAACAGCATCCTTACTGTTGGTTTAAATCGGTGCCAAAATTTGAATTATTTTACTGTTCATCTCTGTGCAGAGCATAAACCGGGAACATAGTTAAGTATCTTATACGCTGCCGACGTCAGTTGAATTCCGCATACCACCGTATACCAAAACGGATCCTGCTGCAAACCCAACCATTTTATCCAACATCCCAGTGATTTCTCGTGGAAGTGCAGAGGTGTTCTTGGCTTCCAATAAAGCGAGTATCACGTCATCATATTCCTACCCATTCCCTACTTGACCTGCATTCGGGCGGGGCCGGCGTTGGTATTGCCTTAGTTTGGGATCACCAGTTCTTACACATTGAGGATGTATGCATCATCTGTTGGTTCTCTGTGTAATAACAGCTGATCTGGCAATAACGGAGTATCAACCTCGGGCGGTCAATCATGCTCATGCTCAACAAAATATTCGTAGCTCTTTGTATTGTTTCCCTACAATGCATCTATGTTCTTTCGGGATTCGTGCTTTTGGCAGTTGCGCGTGTGGCGTCAATTACGAAGGTTGCTTCATAAAACCGACAAATTAGTTTGATTGCAAAAAACAACGTCCGAGATAAGTCCGTATTTTCAATGCATACGTTAGTCAGTATTGAAGTTTTGACCAAAATATACTGCTTATATCTGTCTCCATGTTTGTGGAAAACGTAAAACTAAGTCACTACCACGCGTGCAAAATTTATGAGTTGGTTCGTGTCAGATTTACCATGGTACTTTTTTATTTATGTTTGATTTTTTTATCCTTAAATGTTTCATTATTTTATCCTTAAATTTCGAAGAAACCTTCAAACCTCTAGGCACGAACCCTTTTCTTAATCAAGACAAAATTCATATTCTGTAGGATTATGAAGTATGCTGTTTGTCTAAAGTATGGATTTAACATGCAACGTCCATTGAGTGATTCTCAATATCAAGTTGATACGACTGGAGCGAATAAATGATTACTTCAACAAACATTTACCTCATCTCGATACCAGACCACAGAAATGTAAATACTAGTGCTGCTATCTGCATACCAACCCCACCCAAGGTACGTTTTATTTGGTTACTGTGTCCTATTTGCAAATGTGAATTCCAACGAGATGCACTTTTCCTCGTTTCCAACGTTGGAGTCGGATGCATCGATAGGACCATCTGTTATTACAACTGTAATCCCTCCGGAAAAGTGATGCAGAGGTAATAAATTAATTGGGAATGTGGAAAATAAACAGAGCTCCGTCCTCGTACAAATGGACTACACTCTCTTCGGTTCAATGAGGTGTATTTAGGTGTGGAAGAAGAAGGCACTTATGTGTGAACATTCAATTGATTACGTTGAACTCCCAAAAACAAAACCGAACGTAGAAACACGGAGCTCTACGACATGCTGGATTGTGATTGATGGAAATTTGTCATTTCACAAACGCTATTTCAATGTTTGGATTGCATTAATATGATGCCATTCCCTCACCTGTATGCATCTCATTGCCTTCGGTTGGGTCAAGTAACCATCATTCCGAGTTTAAATCAACAGTTCTCCGTGCTTGGGTGGATTAACTTTCAATTTAATGGAGAAATGAAAATTCAATTTGGAACAGTTTATCGGCATTTCATTGGAAGAATCTGGAGTGAAAAATAGATGCATTCAGACGGGAAAGTGAAAGTTTTTTGAAAGTCTTGAGTCTGTCGTGAATTCTTGAAATCGTTTGTCCTCCCTCGTCACCCCTCCTTCAGGATTTAACAACAGACACATGGCTGCTTTGCCTGTCTCTGCGATCATCGTCATGTTGTCACTACCCTGCACGAAGCATCTGTCGCACGGACGAGGGTTACGTTTCGAGTTGTTGTGTTGAAATTGAAATTATCATATAAACAATGCCAACCCGGTGACGGTCGAGACGGAAAAGACGCAGACATTTCATTGCGCTTCTGAATGACTAACTCTTGTGTAGGAAAGGACAACGACGACCATTAGTTGGGTGAGGGTGAAGCTCGTTTCAATCCAACCACCATGCATGAAACCACCTGAATGGCACGGGGTGGTTTGATATCTACCCGGGTAAAAAGTACCATGAGTAAATCTATAGAAAGATGTGTTCGAAAATTCGATGGCAAACAGATAGAATCTAGTATCAGTGCAAAACAAATCAGAAACAACTAAATAGAATAAATACATTAAAATTCAATTTTAGGTACTTTCTAATAACTTTTTCGTAATCAAACGGTCTTTATTGTTGATATGATGTTTTTGTTAGGGTCACTTGCACAGACAAGCTGACAGGCCACACGTTCAGTTAGTAGTGAAAGTGACGCAATGCGACTTTGCATTGTATGGAATCCTTAGAACCTGAAAAAAAAAAAAACAACAACAAAGCAGCACCGTACGAAGATGAAATTTAAAACGTGACGGTGGAACTTTACGGTGCGATGGCAATTGCATTCAAGTGAACCCATGCGGTCCAAGCTAAGGAGTATCTACATCAGTTGGTGCTATTCGTTGCGTAACATGCATGTGCGGTGTTTGTTTCTAGTACCTATGTACGTGAAAATGGGTGGTTTTCTTCACGCACCGTAGAACCATTTTCAGCGGATGATTTTCACATAGATGAGTTCAATTCTCAAATCAAGAAAATAAAATGCGGACGAACGATGTCGGGGACATAACAGAAGAAATGTAGGGCTCCTAGCTTTTGAAGCCAACATTTCAAGCATCACACATGTCAAAAATGATTGTCATAAAGGTTGTACGAAATCAAATTGCACCTTTTTTAAATGGCTGTAACTTTTTACCCGTTGGGTATTTTCTATTGAAATTTAGTTCAATGTGTATTTGTTTACGCTGTGAAAGTTTCACTGGCAGATGTGCAATCGTTCCGGAGATGGAGTCGAAAGAACAGCGGCGGTGCAAAGAAATTTTGCGCACGTACCTCGAAAATCCGGATCTTCCTCATCATGCCATCAGCAGGAAGCTGGGAATGGTACATTCTTCGGTGTCTCGTGTTTTAAATTGGTACCACGAACGTTTGACCATCGCACTGTGGGACGAAAACGCCAAAAAACATGAACTTTTTACAATAACTCGTAAAAACGTGTTCTTAACATTTTGGTGTCTTCAAATGAAAATTTTCAAAAAAATATAACGCATTTAAAAGGTGACAAATTTTAGTTCGCAGCTTCTCCCTTTAGGCGCCGCTGCAAACTTGATTTTTAAATGATGAGATAGAGTTAGTGTCTTCGGCAAAGTTGTAGATAATTTTTAATGAAACAACATTGCCGAAAACGCAACAACCTTCTATCTAACCACTGTGCCGGAGTACGTGTTTTTTAAAATGGCGGGCCTTGGAAACTAGTTTTTGTGATTATTTAATAAATGTGCAGTTTTAGGTCAAAATAATGTTCTACAAAGTTGTACAAATAATCAAAATATAAATTTTCTCTTTACTCACCTTACGTTTAAAACCTTTATGGGAGAAGTTATAGTAGTTTTATTGTGAAAAATATGCGTTTTTCATAGCCTTTAGCTGGCGGGGATGCAAGTGGATGCACATGAAACCTCATAGGGTTCAAAATATAGGATGTGTTATAGCATATTATGTTGGCTTCATGTGTATTCATGATTATCCCAAAGAGTTAACCTACTGTGTTCTTAATTGCTTGAGCCTGTCATTAAGCTATCATAAATGCTAATATTCCCAATTGAGAACCCTATTATCGTGTAAAAACTTGTATGTTTTGTATATTTTTATAATTTATGCATAACTGTGGCTATGCAGTTGTGCAAATACCAGGGCTCACGCACTCCTATGACAATACTCTTAAAATTCAATGTATTTCACACACACACACATATTCAAAATACTTTCACCCCTCGCCATCCTCTCTTACTTCTATCCATGCCTTTACTCACACAAACACACACACACACATACGCACCTGTCAAATGTTTTCGTACCTGTTATTTCAGCCATTTTCTGTACTTGAAACACACTTTTATCAACACACGGTTTGCACGGTTTTTGCACTTTTTCACCTCATGATCCATGATCCACAATCCACAGAGAAGTAAACTTTCTCGGCTGTAGAATAAAAAACATTTGTGACAGGTGCGTATGTGAGTGTGTGTTTTAATGTGGTACAAGTACATGGATAAGTAAGGCAGGATGAAGTGAAGTGAAATATTTACTTTAAATATAATGTAATGTAATGGTAATGAAATACATTAGTGTGCAAATGTGTATAGAATAAATGAAATTTAATGCTACGCAACTGCATAGCCCTGAAGGTGTCACATAAAATTATAAAATATACAAAACATACAGAAAATTTTTTGACTAATAGAAGGATTCTCCAGTGAAATATTAGCATTTATGATGGCAATGATATATTTAAACACTTCATAAGAACACAGGTGCTCTTGGGGATAATCATGAATACATAGGCCAACTTATAATCCTCTTATAACATCCTATATTTTGAGCCTATAATTTCATGTAAATCACTTGCATCCTATAACAAAATATGAAAACGTATATTTCTGAAATAAAACTATAGCTTCTCCCATGGAAGTTTTAGGTACATGGAGTGAAGTAAAGAGAAGAAAATTTATGTTTTGATATTTGGCTCTGGCTTTAGCAAGTTTCCCTTGGCCTTGACCTAAAACTCGCATTTGTACAAATAATCACCCAAAACTAGTTTCCAAGGAGCCCACACCATTCAAAGAGAAAACGTAATCTCGGCACAGTGTACTTAATAAATTGCAGTGTTTTCAGCAGTGTTGTTTGTATTAAATTATCACCTATTTGCCGAAGTGCAACTCTAATCTCATCATTTAAAAAAAACTGGTGTGGTGAAGCTGCGAACAAAATTTGTCACCTTTAAATGCGTTATATTTTTGAAAATTTTCATCTCAAGACACCAAAATGTTAGAACACGTTTTTACGAGTTATTGTAAAAAGTTCATGTTTTACGTTTCGTCCCACAGTGCATCGATCAGAAAGAAAAAAAGTGACAAAAATGGATTTCAGTATGGTGTTAAGGATCACAAGCGGGTAGTTCAAGCTTTCAAAAGGAATCCCAACAGTTTAGTTCGAGATGTGGCGAAGAAACTGAATCTTACCAACACTTTCGTGCAAGATGCAAAAAAAACGTGAAAGACTACACACATACGAAGCCTTGGTAAACAGACTTCCGGTAGCTTCAGGGCTCAGTTTTCACTGCTCATCATAAATTCGATAGCCCTGAGGACGTTAGAAAGCAGAAGATGACAAAGTTTACTTAAAAGTATATATGATTTCGCAAGCAATTTGCTCGTGTGGAAAGCGGAGCGCCCCATTCGTGACAACTGGAACGGTCAACAGGCTGGTGTACCTAAAGGAATGCCTCCAAAAGCGTCTACTTCCTCTTCTGAGGTCACACGATGGTCCTACGATTTTCTGGCCGGATTTAGCTTCGTTCCATTGCTCGAAAGAGGTTTTGGAGTGGCACAAGGCTAAGGAGGTCTATTTCGCGCCGAAGCATCTCAACCCTCCGAACGCACCAGAACTGCGGCCAATTGAAAAGTACTGGGCCATCATGAAGCAGGTACTTCAGAAGCAACCTAAGGAAGTGAAATCGGAGGAAGATATGAAGAAAAAATTGATTGCCACGCAAAACAAAGTTTGTCCAAATGTTGTACAGGACTTTATGAGTAGTGTTAAGAAGAAGGTTCGTGCATTTGGATATGGAATTGAAATTGAATAAAACCAACATTGAAAAATATTCAAAACATTTTTAATTTTACTCCCTGAAAGTTTGAAGATGATTGGTTGAACGGGCGAATTTTGCCGAATATTTGTGTGTGTCGCAATTTGATTCCGTACACCCTTTAATCATTTTAATACCAGCGAGTTCGAAGCAACCTAACTGTTTTAAACGATTGCAACTAATTTAATGCTTAAAATTTTAAAAGACTGTCTGCTGTGACAGAATATAAATCCCAGAATCTGGAAGGAATACGTTGAAATCAGCTGGTTACACACATTGTTTTATTTTTGCACAATCAAAAACATCACAATTTTACGGATCTTGGATTCCTGAGAAACGGTTTTCAATCGTTTACTTGGTTCACTAGTTGGTTGATACATTTTAACTGAATTCAAAAGCTGTCAGTGGGGCTCTCAGCGATGTCCAGCTCTTTAAAAAACAGGATGGCGATAAGAAAAGGGTTCCAAGTAGCTGTGGTGACTTAGATGCTGGCTTACAAGCACTGGTGAAACTGCGATTGCTTTGCTTTGATAACATTGCACAGTGGTCCAGAATGCGAATATTGCGGGAAAGATGCATTTCGGCCTAAGTTTGAAGTTTTTTTAAGCGAAATTATCTTCCATAAAGTTGTTTCTAATAACAAGGCACTTCTTTTTGTGTGAATGAAAACTAGGGTGGTCCTTATTTTCAGAGAATTCAAAAATCTTCCTTTTTTATTTGCAGTAATGAAGGAATACACTATTCAAAAAATTGTAGAATAAATAATTTCAAGCAACTTTGATGGTATAATTTTTTCTGTACTTCTTGATATGACCGAATTAGACATTTTTTTCGGCGTCCCACAAAAAAAAACAATTCTCTACCTTTTTTATTTCAAATTTGCCAACATTGTTGTGTTCAGATGGTTTTTATAACTTAAAAAGATACGTGTAAATTTACCGATTTCTCTTACCGTTAGCGAGTAATTAACTATTTTCTTTTAAAATTACGCCCTTTTCGAATGTGTTTTATTCAATTTCAAAACAAAAACTATCTCCAGTTTTCAGACATGATATGCAATAATAAAAATGCTTTCAGATGTTGTTAAGAAATAAATTTTTGGTTTGCCCCAACTATAGAAACCAACATTTGAAAAAGGCCTATTCTGTGTACAAAAAGCAAAATTAATTTTCTTTGACATACGGTAGAGACAATTTAAGCAAATCAAAAGTTGTAACTTTTATTGTTCTAGAATCAGTGGCAGGACAGCTTTGCTGATAAAATTGAAATAAAAAAGTTACAGCTAAATAACTGATTTTTACAGGAACACCATTAGCTACGCAGGAAAAAATGCACTAAATAGGTCATATCAGGAGGTACAGAAAAAAATATATCATCAAAGTTGCTTGAAAATATTTATTCTACAACTTTTCGAATAATGTATTCCTCTATTACTGCAAATAAAAAAGTTTGATTTTTGAATTCTCTGAAAATAAGGACCACCTCAGTTTTCATTCACACCAAAAGAAGTACCTTGTTATTAGAAACAACTTTTTGGAAGATAATTTGTGAAAGACAAATCCAAAACTTCAAACTTAGGCCGAAAATGTATCTCTCCTGTTAAATTCGCATTCTGAACCACTGTGCATTGTCATAACAAATCTGTCGGAGTTAAGATCAGCATAAAAAGAAATGTCAGATATTTGCCGTACGTTGAGGGAAATCTATCAAAATCTATATCAAAGCCTGAGTCATTCAATATCTGAACGCAAAAAAAAATATCTTTGTTATACCATCATCTCTTAATCGCTGTTGCATCCCGAGTCAGACATCTCCCCAATATTTTTCAACTGGGCGGATTCGAAAGCAGTTGAATGGATTGATGTCCTTTTCGAAAAAATCCACCTCGTTGTCTCAGTACCAATATAGTACTTCCTCGCTGTAGGCCATAACTTTACAGGTCCACTGTACGGGAAAATGCGTTTTCAAGGCACTTCTGCTCGTAAGTTTAGGAATCCATAGTCTTGTTTGTTATGAAAACCAATTTTGTTTTGTCCGTGGCCGCAAATACTTTATCAGATCTGAAGCTTTCTTGCGAATTTATCGGAAAAACCGAATTTGAGCTTGCTAGTCTTCCATTTGAGCTTCTGTAGAATTCTCCAATGGCTTCAAAGGGTCGCAGGGCGGGAACCAGCAGAAGGTTCTCCCTTCTCCAGAAGTGCCAGAATCTTTTAAATGTTTCCGCGGTCGTATCCGTCCGACACGGTGGCCGACTTTTTTTTAGGTCCAATGGAGTAAGCGGTACGAACAAACCATAGATCGAAGTTGTTTTACTGTTCTCGCCATAGCTGCCGTAAACTAACTGATGGAGCTGTAGGGTTTTCACAGTATATAGGCAACTAGTATATATTGACTTCTGACCAGTAAACCAACCACCAGGTGGCAGGGAAATCGTAGGAAAAATTGAAACATGTAGTCCTTCTTTTTTTTAATGCACGCGTTATATGCAATATATTTTAATATATTAATTCGCGGCGACTAGATTTGGCATAATTTAATGAGTAATTTCTCTTAAATTTTAGCCAGATTGATTGCAAGCGATGTTAAATCGGACGTAGTGCATGACAGTTGAATTTGTTTCCTGAAAAAGGTAAGAAGTGCAATCGTTCAAAAGTCAAAAGTGTTACTTATTTCTTTTGTTCTTCACAGATAAAAGGAATCATTAAAATCTCTCCGTTATCTAATGCACATTAAGAGAATGCTAGATTTGACAGAACTAAATGAGAAATTGCATGTAAATTTAAACCTGATGTTGCTGAGATCAGGTCTGTTGTATGAAAGATTGCAAACAGTTTCGTTGTTTAAGCCTCCGTTGGCTTGGAATTAAACAAGGGGCAATTTTACGCGCCTGTTAAAATTAATTATTATTTTTCTGTGTTTGAGATGGACGCAGGCAACCAATAAGCATTAGCATATGCAGTAAATCAACCCTTAATCTGCACAGATAAAAAGAAACACTGAATTTTCTGCGTTACCTAATGTACATAAAGGGAATGCTAGATTAGGCAGAAAACTATGGGATATTTCATGTAAATTTAAGCCAGTTAACGCCTATATCTAGCCTGTTGTATGAAAGATTGCAAACAATATCGTTGTTTACCCTTTGGCTTGGAATTACACGAGGGGAAATTTTACGCGCTTGTTAAAATTAATTATTTTTTTCAGTGTGTATTTCAGATGTTACAAGCACTATGGTAGCATTATATCAGCATCTTGAAGCTGTCGGTTGTAAAGTGGGAATATACACAACTGTACTCTCATAAATTAGTTGAATTTTAGATTGAATATCATGTACATGAACCGAGCATCAAAAACCATTTGAAAACGCATTGATTTTCAATCAAATAAAACTGCTGCCTTATTCTTTCAATTAGCTGTCATTCGTTTCCCTACATCATACAAAGTGGTCCGGAATCGTAGCGCAGTTGGATGTTTGTAATTGTTTCTCAATGAAATATCAAATCCCGTTGCAACATTTGGTATATCGGTACAGAAATAATGATTTAATCATAGTGTGAAGTTGCTTTTTGTTTCCGATAATTTATTGTTGGAAAAGGTTAGGTTAATAATCAGATAAATTCTCATTCATCTTTTGTCTCTCCTAGTCTGTCGTAAGAAATAAACTTATATGTAAAAAGGAACGATGCGGTTATCTAAAGCAGTTCATGTAAAATTTAATTAAGCAGACATTACGTACTTGAAATTCTAAGTCGTGATTTGAATGTTCATTTAATTTTGAAGTTATTTGCATGCTCTTTTTATGTACATGAAAAAAGATTTAAAATTACAAAATAATGTTAACTGTTTGTGTAGCATTGCAGTAAAGCTGCCGTATACTGGGCCGCAAAAGGGCATTTATGTTGCATTTAAGGTGGTTTAATTGCTTAAAAAGCTGCCGTAAAGACGCTTTGGAACTGCTAATTGGTTAACTAGGGAGACATCAAAATAGAGTGAGCAACTCTACGTTTTCACATTTCCTTACATTTAAACCAGGTGCAGACGGCGACTATTCAACTAATGTGATATTCCGTTGTGATTTTTATAGAGACTATAGAGCAAAAGGTCTACACAAAAGAAGACAAATTTGCCGATCATTTTCGTAGCATACGAGATCATCAACCTGAATGAAAGCAACATTAAGTTGTCATTTTTGTGCTCAAGATGCGCTATTAATTGGAGTTGATTTAAGATTCGTTTTTAAGTACGATACTCATTTTCAGCGCAACATTTAAAATCGTGTGCTAAGTGGCAGTAATATTAGAAAAGGAAATTTAGAGTAACGCGTTGTAAGCCTTTTCCTCATCCTATGCAAACAAATTGTCTAATCGTATAGAGAAATGTTTACTTGCTCGTTTATCATATTGATTTAATTATGTTGGAATACCTTGCCAAATTAGAGTAAACTTTCGTAACAATAACTGTTCTAATATAAGTATTTGTCAAATCGGTTAAGAATCTGTCCTGCCTTACTAAATGAAAACAAAACCAAAGACAAAAACAAAGACCCGAGCTTTGTTGAACTTTTTGAATTAATCAACTGAAAATTTAAATTAAATACAAATAGATGCATTATCGCTCTTTAATTTGAACATACTTCTACATCACCTTGACACAGAGCATATAAAAAGTGTTTCGAACAATATTTGGTCGACTTAAACTTGACGCATTTCCTTTCATCGTACATTAAAACATTTAGTACTCCCCTCATTTTTAAGATGTGTGCGTGTAGCATCATGCCTCTATTTTGATTTTGAGATTTGCACTTCAGTTATCAAAACATCGTTTTGGCGCATCAAAATTTTTCATGTGCATGGCGAAAATCCAAACTTCTCTCACACCAAGTTGGCTCAATTGTTGAATGTGGCTAAATCAACCGTTACCAACGTATTGAAAATGTTCGGTGAACGTTTGTCGACAGCCAGGAAAGCTGGATCGGGGGGAAATCAAAAGCCAGAGGCCACAGGGACGACAAAAAGAGTTACCCGCTGTTTCGAGCAGAACGCAAACCTCTCCGTCCGAGATGTCGCAAAGAAGCTGGGAGTGGCGCCTTCAACCGTGGATAGAGCTAAAAAACGAGCTGGACTGTCGACTTACAAGAAAGTGGTAGCCAAAGCACGATTGCGAAAGTTTTACACGACAATGCTGACGAAGTTTGATTGCGTGGTACAGGACGATGAAACTTACGTCAAGGCTGACTTTAAACAGCTTCCTGGACAGGAATTTTATACGCAACCGGACGAGGAAAGGTGGCAGATATTGTTCCGTTCTGTTTTGGCCGCATTTGGCATCTTGCCATTACGAAAAAAAAGCCATGGAGTGGTATGCTGCCAATAACGTTCAATTGGTGCCCTCCCAACACGCCAGAGCTCCGCTCAATCGAACAATATTGGGCCATCATCAAGCGGAATCCTAAGAAGATTCAAAAAGCTGTTGTGAGCGAGAAATAGTTCAAGGCAACACAGCTTTCTGCGGTGAATAAAGTGGACAAGGAGACTGTACAAAATCGTATGGCAGGTTGTTGGGGAATCTCCCAACCACTGTGTTGGTTTTCCACTACCTGGTGAACGTCTCTCAATGGTCATCAAAGGACCCTTCTTCGGACAAATATCCACACAACATTCAGTCTAACTTCACAAAGTACTTTATTAGTCTTTTAGCACAACACAACTTCATTTACAAAAAAAAGCACAACATTTATTTAACAAAACTACACTACATTTATTCTAATTAAACTTAATAAACTTCACAGAGTTCGCCTCCGGTCAACTATTCGTTCCAATTGCACTTTTTGCACTATCTGCCCTAGTGACCTAGTTTTCTAATGTTTATCTTCTAATCTTCTATTTCACTGCCTACTCTATCCTATCTAATTCTCTCCCATTCTCCGCATTCTGCATACGTAGTGGTGAGTGACCACGACCAACCGGTACACTAGGGCTGCCTCATATTCAAAACCGGTTGGTAGCATAGTGGAGTCGCTAAAACTCAGTAAGTGATGTTTCGGCTGCTCATGTTACTCGCAAACACAGGTGTTAAACGAAAGACCCGGCAATACGCATTTGGTTAAAAGGAAGCTTTGCTGAATATTTCTCTTGGATTCTGTATTAACTGAACTTGAAAAAGAAAAATAATTTGACTTATTAATAAAAACTTTGGTCGACTCACACACATTACTATTTGACCAAATTTTGATCAGAACATCCTTTAATTGGGCATTGTTATGTTGTGATTTCAAGATTGTTTACATTAACACTAAATTCGGCTTAAATGGACACCGTAGTAACATACACCTGCCAAAACTATCCTTAGTATCTAAACAGTAACAAAATAAGAAATTCCCATCTGATGTTAACTGGATTAGTTTGAAAAATATATCAATGTACTCCTTTCAATTGAAATGCATGCACCTGAATTGAGCATACGAAAATATTTAAAACACTTGGATTTTTAGAGAAATATGTACAACAAAGTAGGTTTCTATGGTGATGAAAACATCAATTAAAGCTCTCTTCTTTTTGAATTTATAAAAATTGATGTTCACAGGACCGTGTACATCTAAACGTTTGTTCACTTGTACCGATAAACCATCGTGCCTATTTCTTTTATGTCCTCTTTCTTTAAGCTGTCATTCGTTGACTAACACTGCACGAAGTAAGCCGATATTTCAGATAAAATCTAAATCCACATGCTATACTTCTGTGGAAATATCAATTTTTATTTCTATCCCTGCTGGTGCCTTCACAAGGATCGTTATATAGAATAGTGACTTTAAACCGTTTAATGGACAAGAATGAAAACAAAAAAAACTTAACATAACATAATTTTACTTCGCACAGAAAAAAATAAGGAATTTTGACAGGCAGGTAAAGTTAACTCTCATTTAAATCCAAGCCAAAGGAGGCGTAAACAACAAAATTGTATGAAATCTTTCGTGCGCCAAACAACAATGTTTTCAATCTATAATACAATAAGCTAGATTCAGGCGTTATCGGGCTTAAATTAACATGAAGTATCCAATTATTTTTTGCCAAATCTTGCATTCCCTTCTGTGATCTGTGATTGGTGAGCTAATCACAGCCTAGCAAAGCTAACTTGTAACTGAATGAATCTTCGCTTGACTTTGCTGTGCTGTAGTTTCTATGTACACTTGTAGGAGAAACGCTATCCGAATTAATAATTCAGAAAGAAGTTAGCAATTTCCTATGTTTTTGTTGTAACACAATCAAAATTGACTTGTTTATATTCTAGTTTGGAACCCGTATTGATGATATAATTATTGGAAGTTCCGAACAGGTGCTGGTAGCTTTTGGTAAGGTTGCCTGTAGTGAGTTTTGTGTTAGGTGTCTTTTAATTTTGATCAATTTCAGACACGGTAAATGATGAAACAGTTTGCAAGAGAGGATCTTTTCACTATACACATAATACACATCTTTATACACACTAAACCGGTGTAACGACTCCATCGTTACACTGATAAAAAGAAACATTGAATTTTCTGCGATATCTAACGCACACAATTTGGCTGAAAATAATGGGATCTTTTACGTAAGTTTAAGCCAGATGAAATATTGCAAACATTGTTGTATGGTGTATGAGAGATTGCACACAATTTCGTTGTTTGTGCCTCTTTTGGCTTGAACGTTAATAAGGGGAAATGATACGTGCTTGTCAAAAATGGAACATTGAGAAATTCAGAGGGTAATCAATTCTCTTTCATTCATATTCCAATCACCTTTACGTTTTTCATTCTACTATTTGTGTATGCTAGCCATCACTGTTCTGTTTAGATCTGTTCTAAAAGATCCTTCGAAAGTTTTACAACGGCGTTGTAATAAATGAAAGAGAGCGAGCCCCAATGAGGTTGCGAAGAAGTGGTTTAGTTGTGTTAGTGTATTGCAAAATACTGTCATTGTGTTCGTGAGATGATGGACAATTTGTTTTTTTGTAAACATGCTTGACGTAGATCTCCAAAAAACAACGATTCACAACAGCGGGAAATCACAAAGTGGAATGCTTATTTTCAGTAATTGGTAAAGTTTTTAAAACGCTTCGGTTTAAAAATGTGCACTAAAAAGATGCGGACAAAAACCTAACTAACTCTGTTATCATTCGTTTGTGTTTGGAGTCTTACGTCACTACCCGAAATCATGGATTGTTTACACATTTTTCGTTACTAATACCGACAAACGCCTTGCTCTTCACCACCTGTACACTAGGCTAGACCGGAGAAAATACATAGTTTGGCCCTTCCAAGGTCAAATTGAATGTGAAGCATAAATTTGGAAAATTAGTGAAAACTATAGCATTGAAATAGCAGGGTTAAAACATCATTCATTATTCATAGGATGTAAAACGCTGTAGTCACATGTAGATTACAGCCAGTCCACGTTAAATTTCGGACACTTTTCTTAAAGTGTAGACTTCGAATTATTTCACGGATCCCTGCAATGTTTCACTTATATGAAAATTGAAACTCTTCCCTTTTTTTCGTGGTAAAACTTGTTTACATTCTTGTTACATTCAGAAAAATTACGTCGAATCAAGTGGAAGTGCGCAAACGCATTCTGTAAGATTGGCAGCAAAATCCGAATTTATCGGTACGCGATCTTATCAAGATACTAAAACTACCGAATAGTATCGTATTTTGAGTTTGCAAATCATTGGACCAGCGCTTGGCTGTGGGTCGGAAGTGTGGAAAAGGAACAAATCGAAAAGTATGCTGCCGACAAATGGATAAGAAGGTGGTAGCCATTATTGAAAAAAAATCTTTCATCTTTCTGTGGGAAATGTGGCTCACAAAAAGGGGAAGTCAAAATCATACGATCTAAAAGTGAAGCAAAGGCAAGAACTGAAGGCGTACAAAGTGAAAAATTTTTGCGAAAATTTTCTTGTATCATAATGGTCGACGGAACTTACGTACTCGAAGAATTTACACGGATTTCAAAAGGACAGAGAAGGTGTCCAAATTCCAGAAGAAGTATTTGATTTGGTAGGCCATATGTAGTGGTCGAAAATCTGAAAGTTTCGTCCCTACCGGCACCATCAATAAGGATTTGTGCGAGAAATAATATATGCAATAGCGGTTTCTACCGTTTATCTTAAGCCACAACTCTGCAGCTATGTTTTGGCCTGATTTGGCCTCTTGTGGCTATGTGAAATCCGTCCTGAAATGGTATAAGGTACAATAGGTTAAATACGTGCCTATCCACCAAACTGTCCAGAACTTCACCCAATAGACTTGTACTGGGCTCTAGTAAGCGAAAACTCTTCGAACCAAAAAAAAAGCAAATGGTACCGATTATTTCAAGAGAAGATGGAGAATCGCCACGGCGGGCGGAATAGCATCTTAATCAACTGTTTCTACTGTAGATATAACTCTATTATTGTGAAATAAGCAATCGCTTCTGCTGAATTTTGTGTACTGTTTTTTGCTGCTATTATTTTGGTGTCCAAAATTTAACGTGGACAGGCTTTAATGTCGTTTTACAAAATTTAAAATAAAATTAAGTTCACCTGATCAGTCCACGATCAAGAAATCCCACCAACAAGGGAAGTTGGAGGATAGCGACGGGAAGTGGACAACGCCTATGCTCCAGAGATAGTGAGTATAAAAACAAAGTGTCAACTCCTGGGATAAACAAGGATCTCCCAGTAACACTAACATTAAACTTATGCATTCGATAACACAGAAAATTACACTTTTCTTTCAAACTGTGTAAAACGAGAACTTCGGAAAACCTGAACGGGGAGAAAAACAAAATGGGAAAGGAACACACTGAGGTCATCCATCGCAAATTTCGAACATTTTACTCAAACTCATCCTTAAATTTAACTCTCACGTGAACCAGGTGCAGCTCGACGCAATTCCTAAAACAATTAAACTCAATTATCCACATTGTACACAGGCAGAAGTTTCCACATCACCGAAAACGTTTTTCCAAATTACACCTGGACCCAGCCAAGTGCGCTTAGTCACGATTCAACTTAATCTCTTCCATTTCACACTATCAGTTTTAATTGTCGTGAGTGCAGAGGACTCCGTCGCCGGTTGTGATGCACCGCTGCAACACGTTGTTGGCTGGAAGGACAGGACAGGTGCAGGTGCAGGTGCGAATTGTGTGTTCCGATTCCAACCAGAGAAACAATGACAACGATGCCACACGGTGTAGTGGTTGCCCCTTCTTCCCTTTGTGTCGGTCGGTTTCAGTCAAGTTATGGGTCGGAAGTCAAAAGGACATACCACCCACGACCGACGGAACGGCACGGATTGAGATCGTCCTTCCCTGCGCCGAGCCCGGCTGGGTGGGGCGGTGCGGTTCGTGAGGATTTCTCGTTTGCTGTTTTTGCTTCAGGTTATAAAGTGAGAAATGGAAATCTCGACTCTATTGTGAACAATTTTTCATTCGAGCTCTCCTGTCTCTTGTCCCTAACCGGAAGGACGTGACTCGCCTACGCCGACTGCGGTGGTTTGCGGGAAACTATTATAAAAGCTTTTCAGTTATAGAGAAAAATGGATTTTTTATTTAAAATATGATGATTATTCCGGTTGAATGCTGGGAGAAAGTTGACTGGTCCCGAAGGGAAGTGCTGCAATATTTAATACTCAACGAGATATGAGGTAGAGGATGGGAAGAAAGGCGTTGGTTGAGTTCAAAATCCTCACCGTCCAGAATAATGAAGCAAATTTTGGATGCTGACAAAGGTCAATCTTGTCTTGCCAAATGGCTGAGCTTTATAGAGGTTAGTAAATGCCTCAGCCTGTCAATACTGAATATGATAAAACTCACAGCAAGAAGGATGGTTGGATGGTTGAGAAGAGTCGTAAAGCTTTCCCTGCATTCCCCTGGATGGTTGTTTATCAGAATTATGATTCGCTGCTTCAGTGTAGGTTACCCGCCTACTCGTCCAGCTGGGCAACTGTGCCTGCGTCTGACATGTCACTCGATGAAGGGGTTTCACTGTGTGGGAGAAATTTTCATGTTTAATCAGTGCCATTTAGCAAAGTTTATCCCTCGAACGAACATAACAAGCACTACAGAAATGGCAACAGCAATGCTGATGGATAATATCCAGGCACCGAAATGTGGACATATCATGCAATGGCTAAATTGGACAGGACAGTGGAGAGAAAACGACCACCCACCGATAGCATCCGACCAGCAGCCAGCCAGCAGCCAGCAGGAGGCGGAAGTTGCGAGCCGACTATTGCTGATATTGTGGTAGATTTATGCACACATTCCAACCTACATATGTTGCTTTGTTCCGTTCAGCAAATGGGACTTTGCAGCTTAGAAGTTGTAGTTTAGTAGTAATTAAAATATGTACATTGGAACAGCGCATGGAAACTTATCCAATTAGCGATGGAGTTAGACAGCAAAGTGTGATTTATTCGCAGGAAAAGGACTTGCAGCCAACAGCTCTGGCGGTCGTCTGCTGCTCTAATGACTTTCCGCCAAAGTAGTGTCTTGGGAGTTTCCTTCCGTTTGAAGTGCTCTAGGAATTTCAGACAGATCGCTATTAAATTTCAATACCCTAGTTAATTACACAGCGCATGATTCATCAGCCCTCTCTCCACTAGGGCAAACACTTCCCCGTATTGATTTCCACCGTTCAACCATCAGCCATCAAACGACAGCACCCGAAAAATAAAAGGTGATCTATTTCCTCCAATACCACATCCCTCGAACACTTCTCTTTCCCGATAACCGTATTATGAAACGCGTGAGGATTAATTTCTGATCCAACCTTTCACCCTCCTGTCTCTTTATTGTGAGGAAAAGCGTGCCTTTCTTCGTTCTTCCCCAACCAGTCAGTGTACTTCAAGTGTATTTGGTTTAATTTTCTTTTCATTTGCCTTTGCCATTTTCCCTTACCCGTCTGGACGTCTTGAAGGAATGGATGGGGGTTGGTGATTCCATGGTGCAGTAATAAGGTTAACAACCGGCCCATGGCTCACGCTGTCCCAACGGTACGGTAGGTCCCTAATGTATCTACGTATGCTCCTTTCGAAGGGGAGGCCCGGGATAAACAAGAGTCCTGATCAGTTTTGACGAGGGTAGCTCCGAGGTTGTCACTGGGAAACATGGCTGCCATGGATATGGATTGTAACCGATAGGGAATATTTTCTGCCTGACTGGCCACCGGTGCCGGTACATTGGTTGCTGTGTTTTGATCATGGGGCTAGTTTGTTGTCGTTTGGGAACGCAGATATGAATCATCGTTCTATAGCTTGATTGCCAATGTTTTTGATTGGGTTGTACTGTGAATTGAAGTACTTCTATTTAGCTCATCGAATCTTCCAGTCCGCTTCTTAGCATCTTGCTATGAGGTACCAAGTGGTTAGTCGCCGATGGCCTGCTGATCTGGAAATTTTTGAAGACATTTGCATTGCGTTTTCTCAAATTAACTATGCCCACACAGCTTTAAAAATAAGTGTGAATTTCCCTTCAATATCATGCACATAAATGGAGCGTCATACAACATACAAGATTATGTATTGACTCGTGTAATGTTTTGAGTCATTTAACATATTGTTGACGTTGTTGACAATATTTTATTAAAAACAATCGCCTTCTACAGCAATGTTTCGTGTCAGTTGCTCTTTCTTGTGAATTGAAATAGGAAACCAAATTAGTTTCCCTATAAATATCCTTAATCATTCAAAAAAAAACTTACTGAACTTTTTTGAGAAAGTATAATTTATAATAGTTGTGAATTCTTAGAATAAAAAATTTGCAGATTATTTTTTATTTACAAAACATGACTTTGTTTTCCAGCCGTACGTTAATAAAAATGAGGCTAGCGAAATATATCCCTAATACACAGCAAGAGGCCCTGGAAGAAGTGCGAACTAGTTCATTGTCAGCTTATACAGTCAACAATCAGAGGTTGTGCTAGAAAAAAATTGCAACAGACAAAAATGATCAACGAAAATTCATTTTAAGTCGAATATTTTTGAAACTATCAGGGAATTAATTACCACTATGTAAAGTATGTTTTTGAAAAGTTGGTTTATTCAACCTCCCCTCATAGGCTGTATGCCCGCACCTTGGACTAAACCAGACGCCCTTCACTCTTTCAAAGTTTTAGAGTCAACGATATAACGTTTAAACACATTGATAAACAAAACACCCGCACACGTACAGCGAAAAGCAAAGTTAGGAAACGACAACATTTTCATTTCCTCTCGAGCGTCGATCCGCATCGTACAGATTTTCCGCTTCGTATTCCAGTTCATTTATTTGGAATTTAACAACAAACTCTTACTTCAAGGCGTCCTTTCCAATTCTGGTTAATTCTTATAAGCAGAGTTTTTTATATCACTATCGTTTACACGCTATTCATGTTTCGTTGCTACTTGAAATGGATTTCCATCTGTTCTTCTGAGATTCCAGTGTTTGATTCCAGGTTAATTGAGTTCATGCAATTATTCACTGATAGAACACTTATAAACACTTCAACTTTGAATCGAAACAATCAAAGCAAACTCTTGACATTTTGACTATCAAAAAGTCCCTTTTTACCTGTGATCCGTGCTAGTATATGAGAACGTATTATCGAATATTTCAATGCTGTATCACCAGACGTCGTTGCAATCATATAAAAGAGTGTATCCTCTAGACTGTTCTAGAAAATAATATCTGGGACATCTTGTTCATTTACCATCTTTGACTAAACACTACCCATCAAATCCTATGCAACACTTGCGCCATCTTTCTTACACAGTTTCATCCACTCTTTCTTCAAATCCTTATCGCTTTTGAAGACCAACCCTGTTTTTCGGTGCTTGCCTTCCACAATCGCCCAGAATTTTTCTATTTCTATTCAGCGAAGTTTTGGCGAGTTCACCGGATTTGCCTCAATCCGCACAAACATAACATCGTTGGCTTCGTACCAAACCATCACTAGTTTCGCGTAATGGAATAATGTCAGATCCGGCCAAAACAGAGTGCTCCTCCGTAGGACCGGAGGAAGGGCAGCAGGTGCATTCTTCTTTATACGGTTGGCCGGTGTAGGTCGTAATGCATTGCTGCACCCGCACATCGCATGCCACCAAGTACTGGGTTGTCGACCTTATTCTTGTGGAACTTCTCCGGAACATCCAGGTGGGACTTGCCAACGAAAAACACCAGTCCGGGGATCCGCTTGGCGTCCACTTTGATGTACGTCTCGTCGTCGATGCATTTGTCAGCAGCAACAACTCGCGGTACAGCTTCCTGGCGCGGGATTTGGCCACCGTATTCTATTTACTGGTTCGGTTAGGCGCATTTCTTACCTTGAAGACATGAAGTCCGGCCCGCTTCATTGTCTGCTGAACGAACCAAATGGAAGGATTGGCCACGTCTCGAATCGAATGGTTCGGATTGAACTTGAAGCTGTCCCTAACCTTCCTTGCGTTCACGGGGTCGGTCGTCTTTGATTTTCTTCCACTGCTACTTTGCCGCTGGATCGTCTGAGTCTCCTTGAAAGATTTTACCAAACGGGGAACGGTCGAATTGTCGATTCCTAACTGTTACGCGATTTACATGTGGCACTGGCCTGGATTTTTCGCGACCGCGCCCATATTTTTTTGCCGAAAGACTTCTTGCTTGGAAGCCGTCTCAATAACCACTAGACCAAATGAAACTAAATTTTGCACATTTGATCATTATACTCTAAACTAGTTGCACTCAAAATTTTATCAATACTTACACATGCAATAAATTGTTATACACAATAGAAAGTGTTGCCATTTTTTCGTGTACAATATTTCCGAAATGGTTACCCATCGATTGCCAGTTGATCTGCCAAATTTAGAAAACATGCTTAAAATTTTCTCAAATCACAATTTGGTGCCCATATAACTCCAAAAAGTAGGGTTAATTACTGTTGAATATCAAGCACATAAGTAGAATGTCACACATTATTCGAGATAACATTTTAAACCTTGTAATGTTCTGAGATATTTCAAACATTGTTGAATGTACTGTATTCAAGAGCTCATCTTCGTCAACAATGTTTCTTAAAAGTGTAACACAATAGTAAATGTTGCGCTTCCAAGGTGCCGTAACCGAAACCGGAGTTGATGATCTAAAAGGTGGTATGACATCAGAGAGAGATAGATAGATAGATAGAGAGAGAGAGAGAGAGAGATAGAGAGAAAGAGAGAGAAAGTGAGAGTGAGAGAGTGAGAGAGAGAGAGAGAAATTTTTAGAAGGGAAGATTGAAGGTAACAGCTCTATTGAAAATCCAACGACCCATTTCAAAAATGCCTGTTTATACACGTAAATTCTGAGGTCATCATCAGTACAATACGACCCGCATGAAAATCTTCACAATTCCAATCCTTCCAGAATTTTCACACTTTCAGAATCAAAAACAGACATTCTTGGTCCTAGCGTGTATTTGGTTAAGATATGTTTTCTAAAACTTCAAACGACCTCACCATGTTCCTTATCTTATCGCTTGTCAGGATGCGGGACGAAGCATTGGAAAGCAAAAATTATAAAAACATACCGACGCACAATCTATTTGAAGAAACATAATTACAACACACACTTTCAGTGGGAATCAATTAACTTCACAATGCTTTACGTATAGCACTCGGATATTTCATAATTTCAACTTTTTACCCAGGTTGAATAAATGAAATTTTTATTTAGTGAAAACAACGCTGCATCAACAAAACACGTCAGCTTCAAAGCATGGCTTGTTGCGATCAAGCCGTTCATAAAGACCGGCACCATAAAAGGCCAAATATATAAAGAAGAATGCTGCCAGAAGTCTCCTCTGGTCTCACGAAGGTGACACTAAGTTTTGGACGGATTTGGCATCGTGCCATTACGCGAAACCGGTGATGGAATGGTACGAAGCCAACGATGTTTTTTCTGGGCCAAGGAAACAAACCCGTCAAACTTAATTTGCCCATTAGAAAAATTCTGGGCGATTACGAAAGCTCCGAAAACAGGGAAGGTCCTCAAAAGGTCCTCCTCCTCATCCCCTGTTCAAGTCCCAGATGCACTGAAATGACTTTTTCTACACCAAGGAGAAATCTTAAAGTCCCCGAAAGGTTAAGTACATGTTGAAGTACGTAAATTATCTCTAATATCCAGCAGAAAAAAACAATATTTTCAAATTACCAATTGACTGCAGAAATGGCTGACGTTCGGTAGTATTCTACAAAACTCTTAACTATTGATCATAAAGCGCAATGCACAAAATGAACACAACGGTTTTAATCGAAGGAATCATCTTCGTTTCGCTGATATTCTAAAGCAAATTTGAAATATCGTTAAAAAATTTTGACAATCACCGGTGAAAAATAGAAGAGATGCAAGATAAAAGCATCGCAGCTCACCAAAAACCGCCGCAATTGCTTATCGATGTCACAACAATGTGTAACAGCACTGAAAGGATGCTCGAACGCTTTATACGTGGCTATGAATGCAACAACGTGACATCAACGGAGCTTGAGCATTCGAACCCACTGAGTGACGAAGAAGTGCAGAGTCTGCAAACACTTTTGGATGCTTTGCAGCCAATCAGACTAGTGTCTGGAGCGATAGGCAGACGAGATGCGGCCTTGCTAACTTCTGAAGGCATCTTCAGTTAATTGCTTTCTAAACTTGAGCAGCAGAATAGCACAGCATTCGCATTTCCAATGAGCTAAAGGGTGTCCACAGTTAAATTGCATCACTTTAAAGGGTGTCCACGATGAAATTGCCACACTATGAAATAGCTCTAACTTTTTAACCGTTGGGTAGAATTTAATGAAAATTTGGGTGGATTTAGTTCATAGTGTATTATTTACATCCCGCAAGTTTTAAAGTCCTGTGATCAAAACTCGCGGAAATGGAGTCGAAAGAACAGCTCGTGCGTGATAAAATCTTGCGCATTCATCACGAGAACAAGAATCTCTCGCATCGTTCCATCACTAAAACGTTGGGAATCGCGAATTCCACGGTGTCGCGAGTGTTTATGCGGTTCGAGGAACGGTTGACCACCGATCGGAAGCCCAGAAGTGAAGGAAAAAGTATTCCATACAACACCAAAAATCACAACCGCGTAGTTGGGGCCTTCAACCGAAATCAGAACGCCTCCGTTCGGGATGTGGCTAAGAAGCTGCAGCTAAGCCGAAGTTTTGTCTAGAAGGCCAAAACTAAGGCTGGGCTTCGAACGTTCAAGGTACAAAAGGCCCTAATCGACGAGAAGCAGAACAAGTCCGCCAAAACCCGTGCCAGGAAGTTGTACCTCAACATGCTGACGAAAGTTGAATGCTGCATCATGGACGACGAAACATATGTGAAGGCCGACTTCAAACAGATCCCCGGCAACCTGTTTTTCACAGCCAAGGATAAGTTCAGCGTTCCGGAGCATGTCCGCACTCAGAAGATGTCCAAATTTGCGAAGAAATTCCTGGTTTGGCAAGCCATCTGCACGTGCGGGAAGCGGAGTGCACCTTTCGTGACCCAGGACACGATGAACGGACAGGTGTACATAAAGAGTGCCTCCAGAAGCGGCTGCTTCCTCTCCTGAAGGCAAACAACGTCCCAACAATCTTCTGGCCGGATTTGGCCTCATGCCACTACTCCAAGGACGTGCTGAAGTGGTATGCGGACAATAAGGTCAATTTCGTGCCGAAAATGTTCAACCCTCCCAACACTCCGGAGCTCCGCCCCATCGAGAAGTACTGGGCGATTATGAAGCAGCACCTTCTTAAACGACCTAAGGTAGTGAAGACAGTCGAGGAACTGAAGAAAGTATGGGTTTTTTTCTGTAGATAAAATACGAGTAAAATGGTAAAATGAAGTTTAATAGTTATTTCTCAATTCCAGAAAATTTGATGGCAATCGGATGAAAACTCGAATTTTGCGAATCAATTTTGTGTGTGGCAATTTCATCGTAGACACCCTTTAAACTCGTCCTCAAAAACAAACCTCTCAACCGATTGTCATGAAATATTCAGGGAATGAAAAACAATGTATAATTTTGGTTAAGGTATTTTTATTTCACTGTATTTCATTACCAAATCCAAAAGCCCGAGCTTTCTTCTTAATACCGCGCGTAAGATTTTGTACAACGCTTAAACTGACATGTTTTTCCGCTTTCAACCATGACTTAAACATTTCAAGCTGAACAATGCATTAGGTTCTTCAACTTGTTCAAGTATTTTCAACACACAGTATGGTAAAAAAGAGTGTAATAAGGGATCCAACACGTAAAAAACATCAGCAAACCCCGAAATAGACAGCTTAGTAACGAAAGAAAAAATCGACAAAGAGAATCTCTCAATGTTACTTAGGCCCTAATGCATTGTTTAGCTTGATTTCCTGTTCTGTAGTGACAACTTTAGGATGCTTAAGTTCGTGCTTCATTATAGCCCTTAATTCGGCACGACATGCCTCATTATAGCCCTTAATTCGGCACGACATTGACACCACTCGTCTTGTACCACTCCAGAACATCCTTGGAGTAGTGACAAGAGGCTAGGTCCGGTCAAAAAATTGTAGGAACGTTGTGTGTTTTGAGATACGGAAGCAGTCGTTTTTTCAGCCATTTATTCATGTATACTTGATCATTTACAGTTGACGTTGTCACGAAAGGCTTGCTTCGTTTATCACACGAACAGATCCCCTGCCAAATCATGAATTTCTTGGGGTAATTTGACACTTGCTGTTTCCTGGAACATCGAACTTGTCTTTCGCAGTCACATACTGGTTGCCGGGAATTTGTTTAAAGTCCGCTTTTATGTGTGTTTCATCGTCCATTCATCGTCAACATTTGTGTGTAGAGCTTACGCGCACGTATTTTAACTGACGTATTCTGTTTTTCATTGTAGTTTTGGAGCTTTCTGAACTTTGAATGAACGGAGCCCGGTTTGTTTCTTGGCATTCTGCACGAAACTTTTGGTCAAGTGCAACTTTTTCGCGACATCCCGAACGGAACAGTTGGGTTTGCATTTAAAGGCCGAAACCACTCGCTTGCGATCCTTCACACAGTACGGAACACTTTTTCTACCACTCACCTTCTTCCGATCGACAGTTAAACGTTCCCCGAAACGTTTTATGACACGAGACACTGTAGACTGGTGAATTTTCAATATCTTTCCGATGGCTCGGTGCGAAAGAAGTGGGTTGTCGAGCTGCGTGTGCAAAATGTTCTCGCACAGTTGCTGTTCCTTCGACTTCATTTTCGAAACAACGACACAGTTCACACAGTGTAAACAATACACACTGAGGTCATTTCACCCAAATTTTCGTTCAAATCAACCCAAAGGGCAAAACGTTACAGATTCTTGAAAGTGATGCAATTTAACTGTGGACACCCTTTACATTCTATTACGTACATTACATACATACATTCAATAACAAAGGGTAAGAGGGGATACAGAGTACCAGACGAAGTGTTAGCTGGATGAAAGATTCGTGGTTATCTGGTCCGAGTTATGGATGATTTTTTTTTTGTTTGGGCGTAGAACCACCGCATCCACCGAGTTGAACTTTTGTGGTATACTCCTGTTTACTATACGAATTCGCATCTTAAAGCTAGATCATCATTTGTCAAGTGACCAGCTTAAGACGCGTCTCCCAGTCAGGCAAAATTGAGTTTATAAAACTCACCACCTTCCCAGGATTTGCAGTCCAAATTTCTTTAGGTTGCATATAGCCAATGTACAGAAATTTAAGTCTGCTCTTTTATGTTATGGATGATAATTATGATTTCCTTGTCTTTAGATCGAGATCAAGATCTACATACCTTCCGGCAGTCTACAGTGCATTTTCTAACCCTGTTTTTAACAAACCACCAGACGGAAATCCAAATGTGTATTGCTTACTGTAATAAGTGCATTTCCTGTAATAAGAGCGTTTCGTTGGAAGGAGATTATCTATTCTTTCCGTGGGAACCCACTGTCAGATAATTTCCATGAAATCCCAGGCAGATTAAAGTGAGATGATTAGTTTGACAATTATCGGTAAGACACTGTGTTTACCTCTGCTTCTCGTCAATTGCAAGAGAAGGATAGTTTTGTTTTAGTGATGCAGGTTACTTTTAGATCATGGATTTACTGTGGTAAGTGGAGCGATCAATGACATTTAAAAAATAAGCGGTTATAGGAAGAGGCAAGTGACAAATGGAAAGAAACGGGATGGGCCTGGGATTGAACTCCCGACTATCTGCTCAGTTAGCAGAACGGGTAACCACTGAGCTCCCAGCTACGTCAACCCATTAGAGGTGTTATTATTTCGCAAGAACTTAACATCTGTGTTTTTCGTTCAAAATCAATATATTATTAATAAAGGGCGGACACGAAATTATTGCGACATATTCAACAGGGCATAACTTTTTTACCATTGGGTAAAAATCAAGCAAATTTTGCACACTTTCTCATTGATGTGTATTGTTTACATGCTGTCAAACTCGAAGTCGTGTGATTCAACGATAATGGAGGTGAACCAACGCGAGTTGAGAGAACAAATTCTTTCCAAACACCTGGAATTTCCTGACCTGTCGCACCGGCAGGTGAAGCGGATGATTAAAGCAAATCCCAACGTCTCAAGCCGTGATTTGGCTAAAAAGATCGGCATGTCGCAGAGCTACGTCCAGAATGCAAAGAAGAAAGCTGGACTACATACATACAAGGTACAGAACTTCCCAAACCGCGATGAGCGGCAACAATCGACGGCTAAAACTCGCCGATTTTAAGCAAATTCCGGGGTTGGAGGTTTTCACCGGCAAGAGCAAGTTCTATGTGGACGACAAATTTAAGAAGAAGAAAATGTCGAAGTTCGCCTCCAAATATCTCATTAGGCAGGCCATCTGCTCTTGCGGACTGAGGAGTGAGCCTTTCGTGGCAAAGGGCACAGTAAATGGCGAGATCTATAAATCTGAGTGCCTCGAGAAGCGCGTTTGGCCGTTCTTGCAGCAGCACGACGAAGCTCCGCTATTTTGGCCAGATTTGGCATCATGCCACTATTCCTAAAGTGTCCTGGAGTGGTATGAGGCCAATTCTGTCCATTTTGTTCCAAAGGACATGAATCCGTCAAACTGTCCGGAGCTGCGCCCGGTTGAGCAGTACTGGGCAATGATGAAGCGGGAACTTCGGAAGAGCAAGAAGACAGTCAAAGACGAGAAGGACATGTTAAGAAAATGAAAAAAAAACTGAGTAACTGGTACAGGATGACACTGTAAAGACTTTGATGGAGGGCATCAAGCAAAAATGCGTTCAATTTTACACTCAAAGCTCCATCGATTAACTTTTCTTTTGATTTTTGAAGTAAATATATGTATAAAACTACCCTAAAATTTTGGTTTGATTCTAAACGTTATAAGCATGACATAAGCATCACATCAGCATAATTGGCATGACATTTTCGGTGTCGCAATAATTTCGTGTTCACCCTTGAATAAGGGGTTTAATATTTTCTTATAACCGCGCGAAACACAGTGAACATATCTGCAAAAACAGTAATTTTCACATGAATGAAAAACATGCTTTTGAATGATGATGATGATGATGATCAGTGCTGTAAATAATCATTTCGACCCAATGTGAATCATTTGCTGATGACTCATTTGCGAGGCTGATTTTCAAAATGTCACGGAATTATTGTGCTTGATATTTTTTAAAGATTTGTCTCATAATTTTGCTGGCATTGCTTGCTCGTATTTTGAGGAATTTTACTAACTGAAAATGATAAAATTCTTCAAGATTATACGCCATCAATATGTGAGGCTAAAGACATTTACGTTAAAATTTATTTTTTGTTTGTTTCTCACGCCAAGCGAACAATCTTTATTTGAGTTTTATGCTGACAATCTCTCTTATTGAAACTTTTCCTAGTTCTTGTGAAATCCTTTTCAAAAAAATTAATGAGAAAGGGTGTACTGTTTGAAATCCGCACCCTCAAAATTCATTCTTAAAATCCAAGTTTTCATCCGATGTACACCAAATGTCCAGTGAGTAAAATTAAAAAATTAAATCTATTTTTTACTTCATTCATATAATTTATTTCACCTTTTAATCCTTATTCAGCTAAGCTTTCTTTTAACCGAATGCGAAATGCCGGGTCTTTCGTTTAACACCTGCCATAAGATTTTGTACAGCCACCTTGTCCACTTTATTCGCCGCAGAACTCCAGTTTGCTTTTTGAGTCTTCTTAAAGTTCCGCTTGACGATGGCCCAATATTGTTCGATTATGTGGAGCTCTGGCGTGTTGGGAGGGTTGTTGTCCTTGGCCATCACTTGCAGCATACCACTCCATGGCTTTTTTCCGTAATGGCAAGATGCCAAATCCAGTCAAAATTGAACGCAACAGGTGTGTCGCTTCAGGAAAGGCAGTAGACGGTTTTGTAGGCATTCGCTTAGATAAATTTCCTGGTTGACGGTTCCGGTCGCAATGTGAACGTTACTTTTCGAGCCACAGATATAGATGGCCTGCCACACCAGATATTTCTTTGCAAACTTTGACAGAGTAATGTGCTTGAAAATATCTGCCACTTTTTGCCATCCGTTTGCCTTACACAATTCCTGTCCAGGAAGCTGTTTAAAGTCTGCCTTGACGTAGGCTTCATACTTCTGTGCCACGCAATCAAACTTCGTCAGCATCGTCGTGTACAACTTTCGTGATCGTGCTTTGGCCGACCTGTTTTGTTTATCGTCGCGATTAAGAGTCATCATTTTCTTGTAAGTCGACGGTCCAGCTCGTATTTAAGCTGTATCCACGGTTGAAGGCACCACTCCCAGCTTCTTTGCAACATCTCGAACGGAGAGGTTGGAGTTCCACTCGAAACAGCGGGCAACTCTTTTTGTTGTCGCTGTGGCCTCCGGCTTTCGATTTCACACCGATCCAGCTTTCGTGGCTGTCGATAAACGTTCACCGAACACTTCTAATACGTTGGTAACAGTTGATTTAGCCACATTCCACAATTTTGCCAACTTGGCGTGAGAGTAGTTTGAATTTTCGCCATGCACGTGCAAAATTTTGATACGTTGCTCTCTTCCTTCGATGACATTTTGATAACTGAAGTGCTAATCTCAAAATCAAAATTGAGGCATGATGCTACACGCACACATCTTCAAAACGAGGGGTGTTAATGCTCAATGAAAGGAAATGCGTCAAGTTAAAGTCGACCAAGTTTTGATCGAAACACCCTTTATTAACCCATGCTTTCTCCATTGCTTCAACATTCTCCACCACTTTAGGTCGATTTAGAAGGTGAGCAGGTTCATAATGGCCCAGTATTTGTGTATTGGGCGCAGTTTCGGAGTGCTTGGGGGGTTTAGATCTTTCGGCCCGAAATCGACATTATTCGCCTTGTACTACTCTAGCACGTCCTTCATGATGCCAAATCCAGCCAGAAGATCGTTGGACCGTCGTGAGCCTTCAGGAGAGGGAGCAGCCGCTTGTAGAGACACTCTTCCACATACGTCTGTCCCTGCATGGTGCTTGTGGTAACGAAAAGTGTACTCCGCTTTTCGCAAGTACAAATCCCTTGCCAAATGAAGAGCTTCTTGACAAACTTCGACATTTACTGTGTCCGGAGTCACAAACAGATTCCCTGGAATCTGGTTGAAGTCCGCCTTCACATATGTCTCGTCATCCATTACGAAGAAGTGTGGTTTCTGGCCTGTTTCTTGTCATGGTTTGGTTGAGAACTTCTGAACCTAAACGTACGTAGTCCAGCTCAAGTTTTGGAATTCTGCACGAAAGTATTGCTCACATGCAACTTTTGGGCCACAGCTCGAATTGAGGCGTTCGGTTTCCGTTTAAAGGCCCCAACCACGCGTTTGTGATCGTTCTCGTTGACTTGACGGCTTTTTCGATCAACAGTCAGACGTTCTTTGAACCGTTTTATGTTACCAAACAACGTGGAATTTGCGATTCCCAACTTTTTTCCGATGGTACGATGCGACAGATCTTTATCCTCAAAGGTGGTGCAAAACTTTTTCGAGCACGCACAGTTCTTTCGTCACAAAATTTGGTCACCAACTTTCTGATTATAAACAATACACATTAAACTATATCTACGCAAAATTCCTATCAATTTTGACCAACGCTCGAATACTTTTTCAAACAGGCGTATCTGATTTTGTAAACAGAGAGGGGAAGTAAGATTGAAACGAAAATTTCTCGAAACTCTCTACACTATCGCAAAAAGATGCATCACCATCATGTTAAGAATGTTATGCCTTGTGTTGGTAGCCCTAGTTCACATAAGGGATTCAATAATTTAACGTTACGGATTTAAAGTTAGAGCAATTTAAGTGTGCACGGATTTTAAACGGTACAGCCTTTAGCTCTCATCTCGAATTATTTGGGAATGAGTTTGGATTTGTTCATCGGCGAACACACATTTCTTTAAGCAAATAATTTTAATAGTT